>CM065467.1:27017477-27213384 GCA_032872475.1 Leptopilina myrica (nomen nudum)
AACCCGTAAAAATATTTTATCAGCTTCGAATTTCTGAAGCGAATTTTTAATTTAAATTTTTTAATTCAAATTTTTTGAATTAGCATTCTAACAGATGAATTTCTATACCTCGAATAAACAAATTAATGTTCTTACTAATTAAAATTTAGAAAGTAAAAAAAGGGAAATTTAAAGATTTAGAAACTCGAGATTTTCGAAAAAAGCCAATACAACTTGAATCAAAAACACAAGACTTTTTTTTGAGAATTTTGGTATTTAGAGACGAACCGAAAAATTGACAAACAAAAAAATTTGGTTTAGGTCACATTGTGAGAAAATAGGTTATGCTGTAAATCGAAGTTCTTTGGATTCCTTTCTACTTCTATTTTATCTGCATTTCTATTTTTTTTGGATTCAAAGTTTTGCCTTTTAGACATCGTTAAAATTCAAAAAATTTAACCGCACAACGAATGTATATATCAGAAAATAATGTGACCCGTGACATTGGAAAAGTTCGCGATTTCTTGGACTTTATCCAGACTGCACATATCTCTCAAGAAACTAGCAGATTTTATTTGTACCATAGAGTAAAAATTATTTCCTGGAATATTTCCAGTTTGAAGACTTGCTATTTTATCATCAAAATATAATAAATTATGTATTATAAAAAAATACGCTTCTCCGTGTCCTCTCTGTAAAACGAAAACGTGAACCTTCGGTAGTGGATTTTTGGCCAATGCGGATTAGTCAAATAAGAAAAAAATCATGTTTTCTGCACCATTCTGCATTCAATGTTTGAAACGGAGCCAAATTTTTCATATATAAGGTTAAATTTTTTTACAATGAATATCTCTTATACCTTTTTTCAGTTTTTAGTTTGAAAAATATAATTTATCTTTGAATATTTTTAGGTCCTTGAAGTTTTAGGTAAATCTTAACATGACTTCTAGAATTAGTTATTTTTCAGTCTATGAAAATCCATATAAGTTATAGAATTTATACCAAAATTGTGTCATTTTCTTTCAATGTTTGGAACCAAAAGTCGAAAAAGTCAACATTTTTTGAAACTAAGTCGAAAAACTTTCTTTTCTTTGAAAATAATTAAAAAAGCGTCGACTATCCAAGACCTGAGTACATTATAGAGAGAGGAAGAGATTAACTACATACATAGGAAAATGCGACAAAGGTATAGTTTAATCGGAACAATTAAGGTTTAGCCTGACTCGTTCGCTCTTGAATGCAGCAAAACCGGAAATTAGCTGCGCACCGCAGCCTCAGCTTCCAACAGAATGGGACATTTAATGACTTTGGATTTGTAGCATGTTCTACAAAGTGTCTCGCACACAAGAAATTAGTGGAAAATTTCGCACAAATTTCATTATGTATATATATGAAACTCATTAATTTGTTTCCTGATTTTTTTTAATTAAACATTTTTGTGCTAAAAGAAAAAAAATTAAACAAAAGAGAAGAAATGATTGAAGACTTCATATCAATATAGGTAGCAAACAAGAGAAAATGGAGTGTGTGTATTTGACATTTCCAATATTGGAAAATTTACGATAACCAACAAGCCAACAACAACTATTATCAACACTCGGTATTCTTAACAATTTCGAGAACTTTCAATGTATATGTTCAGGAAACAGGGACACAAAAAAAACAGTACAATTTTGAGATGCTTCAGCACTAATTGTCTAAATTTTAAGTACTAAGTTTAAGATTAAATACACTTTTGCAAAATTAGCAAAAGTTTTCTAAAGAAACAGATTTTCTTTATGTTAATAGAGTTGAGTACTCAAAGGATAATTCAAAACTATCGCAAAGTTTCTAGTTTCGAAAATTAAGAAATCGTGCAGAGCATTAAAAATCTTAATTTTGGGATACTTTAAAGATAAAATGCCAGCAATGCGGATATTCAACGGGGTAGACATTCAAAAGAGCCGCACCTGAACCCAAAGTATCGACCCAAATTGTAGTTCTCTCTTTCTCTCTCTCACTCTCTTCCTCTAACAATTCCCATGATATCTTTTATTCTTATTAAACGAACATCTTCGCAAAAAAAAACACCTTCATTCTTTAATCCCCAGTTCAAAAAAGAAGAAAGGAGCAAGCAAGCTTCTCTAAACATACTTCTTTAAAAATCTTCAAAACGGGTACTTTTTTTCTTTCTTGATATTTTTATGATTAAAAGATTTCTTTTATTGGATCCGAAGAAGAAGTCATACTAAAAAAAAAAGTTTTTGAATTAGTCTAGCTTTTAGGATCAACTAAAACAAATTCTAGTACCATTTTATTTTCAAAATTGGTTCTTTAGATCTAATTTGAAAACATTTTCTATTACAGAGTTTCAACAACATATTTTGTTCTATAAACTTTAAGAATTTTAGCATATAGCACTTGTATGTGCATCTATTTAGGAATACATATCAAAGTTTCTCAAGAGAAAGAGACAAAAGTACAAGTTGAGTCACTGATGCAAAACAAGCTCTCTCATTTTCCGGCCAATTGATTCCGTTTATGGAGGTTTTTCCTGCATTTTTTTTCTCAAAAAGCAATATCTAGTCTAATAAAATTTTGCAACTGTACTAAACTTTTGAAACAAATAGATATTTTCATACATATCCTATATTTTTATATATATGAGAACACCGGAGAGACGGAATTACATTCTTCATATGTATACTGTTACAATATCTATATATCAAACTAATCTGTTATCTCGGAGAGTTGGAAATTTATTACGTTAAGTTTGCAGTAGAATGTAATTCAAAAAGTTGATTCCTTTATAGTTACACTTTAATACAAGAGAGAAAAAAAAGGATACATACATTTTAAGCAGGAAAATCCATTGTAAATTAATTTAACTTTTGTCATTTTTGGGTCAAACAAATGTAACAACTAAAGCAGTTCATTATCGTTTGAAAAAAATGGAATCGCAAGATATTTTCTATATATCCTTAGAAAAGCTGTGAATTTAAACCAAAAATAGTAAAAATAAAAAAATAATTACCTACGAAAAATTGGATTTCTTTTAAACTCTAGAGTGAAAATAAACGCAGCAAGGGCAGAATGTTTTATGATAAAAATGAAAATTTACATACAAGTAATTTTAAAGAGCATTTTTATCTCTATTTTTTGTCATTACTTCTAAACCGTATAATCTTTATTACAAGACATTTTTATGGTTCCTGTTGTTATAAAATTATTTTAGTAACACTAATACCATACACAGCATTTGCTTAAAACTATAAAGTCCACAATGTTTTTAAAATCGTAATATCGAAAAAGAATTTCTTTTCAAGCAAAATGCATCTCTAATCAACATTTTCGTAAATTTAAATATATTTAAATTGTTACTACTTTACATGGTTGCCACAAAATCTAGATTTCAAAATTCCAGGCTTTTTCCAGGTCAAAAATATAAAAAATTCCAGGTTAAAATGAAAAATTAGTTTGACAGTTTATGAATTATTTGTGATAAAAAAACAAGTATTTTACAAAACAATGTTAACAGTATTTATTATTAAAAAGTTATATTATTTTTTTGTTTATTAGGATATTAATTAACATCGCTATAGTAGTAGTTAAGACACCAAGAAATAATTATCATTAACAATTGTTAATGATAACATAATAAAGATCGCAAAAAAAATTATTTTTCATTTTCTGCTGACTGGGCATCAACTGTCAGCAGAAAATGAAAAATTATTTTTTTATGCGAACTTCAAGAATTGATTGTTGGTCACTAAGCAACTACTAGAACAATTTTAATTAATATCCGGGTCGTCAAAATTAATTTAATTCATTTTTTCTAAAAAATAACCACAGCCGAAAATCAGCAGAAAATGAAAAATTTTTTTTTTGCGACCATCAAGAAAATGAAAATGAAAAATTTTTTTTTTCTGCGAACTTCAAGAATTGATTGTTGGTCACTAAGCAACTACTAGAACAATTTTAATTAATATCCGGGTCGTCAAAATTAATTTAATTCATTTTTTCTAAAAAATAACCACAGCCGAAAATCAGCAGAAAATGAAAAATTTTTTTTTTTGCGACGTTAAAGAAAATGAAAATGAAAAATTATTTTTTTCTGCGAACTTCAAGAATTGATTGTTGGTCACTAAGCAACTACTAGAACAATTTTAATTAATATCCGGGTCGTCAAAATTAATTTAATTCATTTTTTCTAAAAAATAACCACAGCCGAAAATCAGCAGAAAATGAAAAATTTTTTTTTTGCGACCATCAAGAAAATGAAAATAAAAAATTATTTTTTTCTGCGAACTTCAAGAATTGATTGTTGGTCACTAAGCAAAGGCGACAACTCTTGAATTGATTGGCCACAATAGAAAAAAATTAAATAAATTTTTAGTCAATAATTAAGAAGAAAAACTAATATAATTTAATGAGAAAAAACATGGAAAACGAAAGTTACATTTTAACATTTAAAAAAAAACATATTAAATGGCATTTTTTTCTTAATATTTTTAATGAACGAAAAAAATTCCAGAAGTTTTTTCAAATTCCATGCTATTTCCATGTTTTCCATACTCTTTTTCAAATTCCATGCTAATTCCAGGTTTTCCAGGTTTTCCAGGTTGTGTGGCAACCATGTACTTTAGATCAGAAACCTATTTTGGTAACACTCTTGAATAAAGACAAATTGCTCATGTGGAGTTACAAGATCAGTAACAAATCTAATATTCAATCTTTTTGCCAAGTCTACATTATTCGTTACTTCATTCGCCTTTTCTCGACATGTTTCAAGTATTCTCTGTTTATTCTTCCTTATTTCTCTTACATTGCTCTATTAGAAAAAAATGCATATAGAAAAATTTTTTAATGTTATCTACATAAACGTATGTAAACAAAAATATGTATTTCCAACAGTCATTTTAATAAAATTATTACTGCTGACGTAATTTTAAGCATATCAAGTGTGAACTCATCATTTATTATGAATATGATTAAGATAAAAAATTTAAATTTTTCAATTTATCAATATTTTTCACTTAATGTTTGCTTAAATTTGAAAACTATCTTCAATAGATAAATTTATTTTATCGACTGCTGTAAGTACGTATAATGATTGTTATTTTTCAAAACTCACTTGTTTCATGCCTGCAACATAATTTCTGATATTCATAACAAATGTTTGTAATTCAGAAATCATTTGGGTTTTGTCATCAAGAAGTTGATTAATTCTATTATTGTTTTCCTCAATCGCCTTAATGCATTGTCTATTTGAAAGGTTACGACTTCTGAAAATTTCCCTCGCCTTAACAAAAAATTTAAATTAAATAATTGTTTGATTTTCTAATTCTACATACTGCAACCATTATTATTGCTACCATATACTTATATTTCCATTATTATTATTATTATTATTATTATTATTATTATTATTATTATTACTATTATTATTATTATTATTATTATTGTTAATTTTATTATTAATATTATTTTTATTCCTATCATCATGGTCATTACTTTTTTTATTATTTCATTATAAACAGTATCATTAAATGAAACATGTATTACCACAATTGCTCGTCGTGATTGAATTTGAATTTTAACTCGATCTATAGATTCTTCAATATGATTACATCTTGACAATAAATAGTCTAATTCTCCATAAACTGCCTCCTAAAAAATTAAATATAAACGAAAATGAATTATTTACTCTCCCAATAAATGGAATGCGTAAAATCCATAATTTATGCTCTTTTCACATATTTAAAATTCGAAATTATGTCATTGGATTAATTCAGTTTCTTCCTCTATTACAAACACACAAACAAATGTTAGAAACTCTTTAAATTTTAAAACCAAAATTATAGAAAATTAGCGCATTTTTAAAATTATAAAACTAAAAGATTAATTTAGTCAATTATAAAAGTTAAAATAAAAATTCCATAAATTAAAATAATAATAAAATATTGTAAATTATTTTAGAAAAAGTATAGCACACTTAGAGAAAATTTTTATTTAAACCATAAATATAATTTGAAGTATATTAAAATAAATATTTTATTCAACGAAAGGTACAATTTTCATTTGATTATTACTTTTAATGTTCTAATTTTATTAAAAGCAAACACTTACATCAGCAATGCTGCCAACAAAGATTGTGATTGTAAATATTAAAATAAATAACTTGGACATTTTACGTAAATTCTACTTTCTACTTCTTTTTTAAAATAATTATGTACGATCTTTATCGTATAGAACTTAATTGAAATTAAAACATAAATTATCCCGCTTTATATACAGATTGGTTAATAGTCTAAATTTAGATAATTTATACTATACAAATAAAAATTTACATGTATCGAATTTACTTTAAAAACCATTAAATGACTAAATTTATTCCACTCTTAATTGTATTTATAGACTTAATTGATGAAATTAATAAAATTGTTACAATTCACAAAATTTATAACTATATACAAATTATACAATTTACAGGGAAAAAAAATTTTAATTTTCCGTAAAACAAAAAATAATTGACCATTCAAGTGCGAAAAACACATATTTTCTATTTACTTCAAAGCAAAAACTTAAAACTGCTTAAGAAAAAAAATAAAATTTGTAATTAATAAAAAAACGAACACTTTAATTCAATAACATTCATGGAAATTTTTTTTACACTGATTAAAGTAAAACTCATTTACTGATCAATTTTTACGATTCGTGAGGTAAAAAAAAGACATGGAAATAAAAGTCACATGGAGCATTTCTTGTCATAAAAGAAAATTGCTGTTTTTTTACGTTCTCCCTAAAGTCATAGCTATACATTCGAATGTACTTCTCTTCTCGACTAAAAAAAGTTTGTGCAACAGAATTCAATTTAATGGAATCAGCTCAACTTTTTCGCTCTCTATATATGTATAATAAAAGATTATATATCAAAAAGCAAAAGTAATAATTCAAAAAAAGAGAATATTATAAATCAAAAAAAAATAGAGAGGAAAAAGGATTTTTATAAATTCAAAACTATTAAAATTCACCAATTACTTTATGATCATTTAAACTCTAATAAATGTGCGAAGAATAATTTCAAAACATTTCGGAATTAACACCTTACACAAAAGTGACACTAGAAATTTTTCTTTATTATTTATTATTATCTCTCTTTTTTCAACAATGAGCTTTAATCCCGCGAGCTTTTGATATAATTTTTTTTCAAGAGCTATATATAGAGAGCAATAAAAATTTAGCTCGTGCGAAATAAAGAATGATATACGAGGGGGAATTAACTCTTTCTGACTTTTCACTGACGGGACAATTATATTTCAAAAATTAAATTTAAACCATAAACGAAATTTCTCTCTATTATATATATATATATATACTATAATGCTCTCATCTATGAAAGAACCATTAATACACTTTGGAATAATCCAGTCACATTTGCATATAAATGCTTTTTTTCATTATCACACAAATTCTACTGAAAATGGGAATTTTTTTTTTTATTTTCCTAACTTGAATGTGGATCACTAGATGTATATATTACTAAAAAGAGAGAAAGAGCGAAAAGAAAGAATAAGGAGAAAATGAAAAAACCTAAAAATAAGTAATCATGAAAAGAAAAAATAGTATTCAATGACCGTTTTCTTTTAAAGCAGAAAACGTGGACATTTTGAGAAAGATTTTTTTTGCCATTGTCAAGTGTAAAGTACTTTACTTCTGAAAAAAAGAAGCCTTAATGACGACTACTTTTCTATTCATGAACATCAACTCTTCTTTAAAAAGAAAAATCCTGGCCTCTTTTATATAAGTGCCTCTTCTGCAACACTTTGACATTTAGTTTTTGTTACTAAAAAATCATACGTTGTGATGAAATAAACGACTTATTACTAATAAAACAATTTTTTCAGAACAATATTTTTCCACTAATGACAACCCTTCAAAAATAAAGCAATCACAAGAATTTGTTACACTTTGATAAAAAATGCTATATAGAAGATGAAATCCCACTTATTAATTTTATTAAATTAGAGACAAATTTTGAGATTTTTAATTTTAATAAAAGTTTCTGATATAATCGATAGAAAAAAGGAGGATATGCAAAAAAAAAAAGAAAATGACAATTTTTTCTAATATTTTATCTGGGTCATTAAAACTAGAAAATGAGACAATGCTCCGCGTTGCCTTTGACATTTGAAATTTACCGACACGTAATTTTCCCCATTTATATTAAAATCATCCTCTCGTGTATAGTTTATTTGCATATAATTATAAATTAGAAACAACACACGATATAGACAAATTTCCATGGACATCTTATTGACAATATTTTTGAATAACCTGTCATTCAAAACTCTATGTAATAGAAAAGTATTTGCTTTAAATAAAATGTTTCTCAAAGTGTCTTTTTATATAATTTTGGTAAAATATTATTCATATTGGTGAATAATCTTTAATCTTTATTAACTTTTTACATTTTCATCAAAATTGAGATGGCCTTATTGTTTATAACAAAATTAGAGTAAAAAAAAGAACAATAACTCCTAGTTCCTTTGAATGTTAAACTTCACGAACCTAATTATTACTATTCCAATATATATAATGTACAGCCTCCATTATTATATTTTAGACAAACGTTTCTATATAATACAGTAATATTATTTGTGAAAATTACATCTTAGCCAATGTAACGGAAATGGATTTAGCTATATGTGTATATAACAAAGGAAACTTTAAACTTGTCACGTCAGAGTTTATTGAAAGGCCGCTTTCAAGAAGTACAAGTATATACATTAGATATATATTCAATTCTCTTGAAGAGCAGGTCACGACATGCAAAATGTCATAAGCTATATATACACATCGCCATCAAAAACTACACAACCTGTCTGAATTAAGAAGAATCTATTTCGCGAAAATTCAACCAATAAAACACAAAAGAGATATTATTTTAAAAGAAAATCGATATTTTTCATTAACTCTAATCTATAATTACCATAATTGATATTTTTCTACATACACTACCGTTATATGATTTATTAATCTTTTCCATGCACTATAAAAAATAAATATTACTTTCAGTTTACTTTTTACAATAAACGTATATAGTCAAAAGGTCCATTTTTGATTAAATGTTGGACCTGAGATTATGATTTTAAATCCCAAAAAAAGAAACTTTTAATCCAGATTTAACTTTTAACATAAGCTACTTTACAATTATTTTGGTTTTAAGATGTAAACAGTTTAAGATTTTGTTTTTACCTAATCTATAGTTTTAACTTTTTAAAAACTGGCTACTTTTAAATAATTTTGCAAAGATGCAAAACGGTTTCAGGACTTTCTTTATTCGCGGTGTGAATGTATTATTAAAAATTGTTCTGGAAAAACTGATTGAAAAATATAAATATTTATTGTTTGTTGCAGATATTGAGTAATAGGCCAATGAGCATATCATACGACAGTAGTGATCTGGAGACGAATTGGCGAGATAGTGAATTTATAACGGAATGTTTGTGCTGGCATAATGTTTATCGACAACGACATAACGCTGCACCATTAACGATGTCACCGCAGGTAAAATAAGGCTTGATCAAACCTACACACTACTTGAATTTACTGTTATAATTATAACACGATCCTCGTTAACAAAAACGACATTACTTAATATCCATACAGAACATTCAGTAGTGTTATAATGTCATAAACATAAATCATATGCTTAATACGTCTAACTGAATTCTATTTGCCATGTGATACAAATTTTGTTTAAAACTTGTCACTTTCAAATCGTATATACTTATAACAATATTATAATTTTTACCTATTGGTAAAATCAAACACTCGTTAAAGTATAGAAGAAAATAATGTTTTTGTTTTTAAATTTTGTTTTTTAAATAAAAATGTTGCAGCTGTGTGAATATGCTCAAACGTGGGCGAATCATCTAGCGCATACAAATACATTTTATTATCGTAACGATCGAGAAGTTGGGCAAAATTTATATTGTCGACCGGGTGGAGGTGTGCCTTGTGATGTAGCAGGACAAGAGGTTGCCGCTTATTGGTATTCTGCTGTTAAACAATACGATTTCGTAAAAGAACCCGATGTCCTACATGCCAACGTAAATGCAGGTAAATAATAAAAGCAGGCGAAAGATATAAAAATAAAACCCTAAAACATCAGCTAAATCCTAAAATACAAAATTATTTCAATATTTTTCTCTCCTGCCACTTCAAACAGTATAAAAATTAAATACAAAAAACATAAAAATAAAATATTAAAAAACAGCAAAATAAAATAACAAAAATATAAAACAATAAAGAAAATAAACAACAAAATATATATAAAAATTAATTTCAAATTATTGGTATCTTGTTTCTATAATAATAATAATAATAATAATAATAATATAATATTATGATTTTGGTGTATTTTTTTATTTAACTTTTATAAAATATGTTAATAATTAACTTACTGCATTAATTTCAATGACTAACAATTTTATAAAATTGGAGAAAAAATATCAAAAATAAAAATAAGAAGCAATTTTAATTAGCATCGTATATTTAGCGATAAGCACTGAGTACAAATCAAAACATAAATATAATATATCTCAGTGACTATTATTTAAAAAATAAAAGAATGCTAACATATCAGACTTTCTCTTGTTCCGTTAGGAGTTGAGTGAGTATTTAAACGAATGTATATAACAACGGCTCAATGGTCTAGGGGTATGATTCTCGCTTTGGGTGCGAGAGGTCCCGGGTTCAAATCCCGGTTGAGCCCATTTTTTTTTATTTTTTTCAATTTTTTTTACTTCATTTTTTTCATTTTTAGTAAATTATCGCAAATTAAAAATTTTTAAATTGTAAAAGTTAAAATATCCAAATATTGGTTCCTCTATTTCTTTATTAATTGTATTCAAAATATTTATTTAATAAAGATTTATAGACCTTATGTTACGCTAAAATGTAAACAAATGATATAAATAAATAAAACTTAAAAAATACAATGAGAATGAAAAAAAAACTAGGTTCTTTTAAAAATTTTAATTAAATTTCCGAATTTTCATAATTCAGCTTTTTTAAAATGTTGAGGATGCGTATATATTTTTTATCAGTCTTTGTTAAGCCCCAACAGTTATATCTATATTGAAATCAAGTTTTTGTTGAACATTAAAATGTAAATCACAATTGTTGAAATTCCATTTCCTGCGTATAAACTTTATAGTTGCGTTTTTTATCACGATAATCCTGAATTTTCATTACAAGATACTGCACAAATTGTGTGCAAATATCAAAAGAATTAAAAATTTAATATTCTAAAATAAAAAAATATTTTATATTTCGAATATCACAAGAGTAGAAATGAAAAATCCGAACATTAAAAATTGATAAATTTAATGTTAATTTAATAAACATATATTAAACAAATGGAAATTTTTTATTAAACAATATTCTTCCACGAGGATGAAATATTGTATGTATTGTGCAATAATTTACAACAACAAAAATACGAATTTTCTTGTTTTGACATTTTTATTTATGTATACCAGGTATATAAATCTCTATATTTTATAGATATATAAAATAAAACATCAAAGTAAAAAAGGATTTCACTTTGAGTTCAGACTCTTTTGTGTTTGTATTATTGGTATGTCCCTGACCTTTTTTTTCTTGTGTATGTGTTAAATCACTCGAATTTAATATCTCTCTGCTCTATGACATTGCAAAAAATCATTCATTCCTGAAATTGATTGTTTCGAACATGGAAAATTATGTTCATTCATAAAATTATAATTCTAAAATCAATTTCAATATATATGTATAAGCAGTCGAAGAGTAACTGAAGAAGGGTAATAAACTACTAAACGTTTCTGAAATATTTGTTAAATTTTATGTACTATGTTAAACTTTTCCCTTACAGTAAAACTTTGGGTAAAACTATAGGAGCTATAAAAAATATAATCAGCAAAAAAGTAACTATCAAGAATAGTTGAAAGCAAAACAAAGCGTCAAGTAATCTTCTTTTAGCACACACATTATCTAAGTTAAGGATTAAAAATCTTTTATAACAATATTTGCACATACATATATGCAATTTCCATAGACCTTCCCCATAATATCTCTCAACATACATATAATAATATATGTGTTTCTTTCGCATTTATGTTCTCCTGATCCAATGTTCTCCTGTGCGCAGGTCATTTCACGCAGCTGATCTGGGCCAGCAGCCGACTCTTTGGTGTTGGAAAGGCAAGGAGTAGGAGCGGCAAAATAATTGTGGTTGCCAACTATCAACCTGTGGGAAATATGTCAGGACATTTTCAGCGAAATGTTTTACCCCCATTACCCGAAAGTGCCAATTTACTCCTACCCCCACCATCAAGAATTCGCCAAAGTGAGACCCCAGTATCTGAAATGTCCTCGAGTAGCAATAGTAGTGCAAGTACACAATAATACAGTCAACCAAACTGCCTTTTCTGTGTCTGCACGCAACGGGACGAGCAACGATGAATTTACTGAATTAATCTCACGGTAATGTGATTAAAATTTTCGAAAAAAGAAAATTTATTCAAGTGTTTTGAAACATTGTATAGAAGACATCATATACGAATGAAGAACGAAGAAACCCTTCAAAAAAGGAGACAATAAATAGAGTCGAAAAATATGTCGGTATTAAAGTAGACGAAATTATAAATTGGAGAATAAAACAAAATTTTTATAAGCGCTACGAAGAAGGTTTATATATTCTAGACAATCAGAAACAATCAATTTTAAAAATTAAGAAATCAAGAAATATATTATGCTCCATTGCTCAATGTGCATCGAAAGAATCTAAGAATTGCATTTTTTTCTAAGGGTAACAAATTGAGAAAGTGTATCAAAATTGTCATGTTGTTGATGATCGTCTTTCTCAATTTAAGAATCTTTTGAAAACTGTGTAGTTGGAATTTTTGAATATGTTTTCATATTCGTGTAGAGCCGCGCAGCCACATGATGAAAAAGAATAGAAATTATCTTCTCCTCAACAATTCGGATATGTGAAAACAAACTCTGATGTAAAATTCCGATGATCTAGCTTTCCAACTAAACATTTGTAACAAACAAATGAAAATTATTAGTTGTCTGGTTTTAACAACACATGATCCTAATTTCTTCTTCTTTAGCATCTGTCTTTCAATGGAATTTAGAAAAAGGAGATTTTTAGATTCTCTTTGATCCTCAACCATCATATCCTATTTCTTGTTTACCCAAATAATTTTTGAAAACTACTCCAAACTCCCTATACCATCTTTCTCTAAAATATGATCCAAAGTTCTGTCACATAAATTGCAAGATATAATGCACCTAATTTAAAATTCGGTTCCAATAAATATAATCGTAAAGAGGGAAGAATTTCTCCAAATTCATTACATATTCATCGAGTAATGGTTTTGAATGCGGAGGGAAAGTTTAGAAATTTATGATAAAATGATTATCGTATAAAGTCTCTCTCTCTCTATATATATATATTTTGTGGTTAAATGGGAATTGAGCAAATTGTCATTAAAATAGCATTTGGAATTGTCGAAACTTGAAAACTATGTCTAGAGTCTCGTTACCGTGAGATGCATACTCTAAATGATTCTGCCTTCCAGAATCGAAGTGATAAAATGGAGCCTTACACTCGAATCTTTCGAGTCTTAAAAATCCCACAAGATACTTCAAATACTCTTAAACTTCTTCGATTCTCTAATTCGTTACTCTCCTGTGAGACTGAAATCAAATTCGAAAAAATATTTGCCAGAATATGCGAAAAATGGATCTAGCAAATAACACAAATTACGTTCTACAATCTTTCGGTTCTTAAACTTTAGAAAAATTGCAAAATCAAAAAGAATCATTTTTTAAGTTTCCCTGAACATATTTTTGACTACCAAGTAACATTTTTATTTCTAAAAAACATAATATAATTTTCGATATTCTAACTTCAGGGTCAGAAACTTATATAGTTATTTGTTTCATTGCGTGCAGATTCTGAATCCATTTTTCGAATATTTAACATCATAGGCATGCTTCTTGATTAATTTTTAAAGAAGCAAATTTGACTTGCGTTGCGGATAAGAAAAAGCAGTGGAATAATTAATAAGAGGTTCCCAAAAGATTTCTATCAACGAAAAATCGTGATATAAAAAACAAATCACTGCTTATCGCGTGTTAGGCTGATGTATAAAATAGTTTTTAACTAATAAACTCAGCAGGCGAGGCTACAATCAGAAACATTATCACGATAAAAGCTGCTCACGAATCTAATATGTATATAATATGTAAATTAATATCATGTAAGTAATCAACTAAATATGGATAATTACTATTTAGAACGAAAAGTAGAAATTAATTAACACATTTATTGCTCCGCCTTCAAGTTGACGACGTTGAAAATCATTTTTCTTTTTCAAAAGTACCGCACAAAAATAATATTAAATTTCAAAAATATACAATCTCTATTAAAGCATTTTTAATCTTCAATTTCTCTTTCAATTTTCTATAATTTCGACTTTTCATATAAGACTGAAATAGTTTTAAAGACATAATTAAAACTATAATTATTTACTAAATCCAATTTGAACAATCAAACTTATTCCACAATTTAATTAAATCATTTTTGTACTTAAAGAATTTAATCATCACGCAAATTAAAACTGTATTTAAAATAATTGCTTTCAAATATGCGCACAAATGTATAATCATTATAATTATTATATGTATAAACAATTATAAAAGAATTTAAATTTGCAAAATAATATTCGTAAATCAAAAACACAAGGAATAGCCAAAATTCAACGGCATTAAACGTCAAACAGGTGATAAAAAGGAAAAGGTTAAAAATAATTGCAAAATAATTGCCAAATTATGCTGAGCCTTCGCTTCTGCATTCTACGGGTGCCAAGGCCATAAATAGCAATATTTAATTAAAGTAGTCATCAGAGCGGTGTATTTGATATTCAGTTCCATTTACCGATTATTGAGAGTGACTATAACAATAATAATCAAGTTAAGTAAGTATTTTTTGTATGCGCGCGCGGTTAACGTTTCAAATATAAGAAAATATTAAAATTAGATAAAACATTTTTTCGATAAATGGTACTGTATACCAATTCACACTAATAAAGAATAATTTTTAATTTAAACGCGGTGCCTCGTAACACTTTGTATTACAATTTATATATTAATGCGAACGATATTATATATTATAAAAAAAGCGTTTATCAATGTGATTACGTCAGTGTTTTATGCTTTTAATGTTAATTTTCAGATTACAAGTTTCTAAAATTAATGCGCCAATTAATTATTCAATTTTAATAATAATTAATAATCTAAAGTTATTCCATAATTTAAATTTAGAATAGGTGGTGCAAAATAATAAGAAACAATTTTTTTTTAACTTTTTAAGGAAGAATCCGACAAGCAATCGAAACAAACAATCTTTTATTTTGACTGTACGTCAGATTCTTCCTTAATTTCTACATATATATATTGAAATTTTAATTGAATTATTAATTTTTAAAGATAGTTTTTTGAAAAAACTTATAAAGAAATAAAACAAATAGCAATAATTTTTTATCATTAAATTTTAAAATTCGTGAAAAATTTGATAACACTTTTGTTTGTAAAATTTATGTACAAAAAAAGTTTAGCATATTTCAATAATTTAACAGCTTACACAGAAAAGAAATTTATTTCATCCAAATAACCTTTGACTTGTCTATTATGAAACAAATATTTACTTGACTCAAATAAATTTTATTTAAATCAATTAAATATTTACTTGAATCAAGTAATTTGTATTTAAACCAAGTGAATTTTATTTGAACCAATAATAATTTCAGTTTTTGAAGTAAATATTATTAAATTCACTGATGAAATGAAAATTATGAAGTACAAATAAAAATTATTTAATCCAGTATAAATAACAATTATTTAATGCAAATAAACATTAATTTGATAATATAAGTAATCATTCTCTTTATTAAAATAAATTTTTTTTCGCTGTATCACATTTTCAAAGTAGCAAAAAAATATAATTCCCCACACTCTATATTCATAGAATTGGCAAAAGATTTAAAGTGCCTAGAATTAATTATTCTTCCATATTTAAATCAATAATTTTACACACGCGTTAAACAAATATCAAATTGAAAATCAGAATTTCTGTTCGTGGAAATAAATTATTATTTATATTTATCCAACCAGTGAACAAAAAAATAATAAAACATAAGTATAATGTTTAAATATTTAATTGCTCAAAAACTGTTCACTTATTTATAAATTATCATAATTATCATACTTCATATTTATAAAGTAATAAAAATATTTTATTTTTATTAAAAATTTTTCTTTTATAAAACTTTTACATCCAGTGAAATGTTCCTCTCAAATTATATGATATCATTTCTAACTGAATGTTTTAAAGTTGCATAACAAGTTTTACGATAAAAATATAAATAGCGAAGCATAAAAAAATGTTATTTTTCGAAAAATGTTTTTAACGTTTCTTCTCTTTTAAAAAATACATAATAATTAATAATATATATGTATAAGGATATATAGTCAGAAAATGCGTAAAATAAAAAGCGAAATCATTATGCACTATACAAAGTAAATACACGTTTAAAAAAAATAGTGAGATATTTTATATCTTTATTACTAAGGATATGCATGAAGCGAATGATATTAAATATTCTTTCATTTTAACAAAAGAACATATAGGATAGAAAATTCTGTTAAAAATTTTGCTCAAACCGCATTTTGCACCACGAATTTAATCTTATTCAATTTCTCAGTTTCGAAAATAGAAGAATAAAAAACAAATTTCAAAGTAATTACAAAATTTATTTAAAAAATTAATAATTGCAAAAAGTGCTTGCTTCAGAAAAAATTATTTAAATATTAGTACTTTAAGAATTACTCATAAAAATATTAATAAAAAGTTTAGAACTATTTTTCATTTATTAAGCAAAATTAATTTCTAATTTTGTTTACATTTCTTTAATTAAAAAAAAAAATTTTATCTCATTAAACAAACAAGTAATTTAAAAAGAACAATCATTTTTAATAAATATGCTTATGTTATTATTTTTAATAAATAAAAAAAGAGGCATTTATAGTTTATAAAATCAAATAATAATCTAAGAATTTTGATATAGCATTTATTGAAAACTATTTTTAGTCATTTATTTAAAATTATTTAAAATAAATACACAGATAAAATGTATAGAAAAGATTTTTTTCTTTTCAATTAAATTATATACCTACTAAATATATATAAAAAAGTTGAACACATATTTAATTCCGTAATTATACGCTTGCGTCTAGAAATCATTAAAGAAAAAATAAATATTTTAAATGTGCTTCTTAAAGCAGCAACCGTGAGCTTTTTATTAGACTTTATCAAAGAGACAAATCATTAGATTAAAAATATCTACCTTGAAGAGAAAAATTTTCATGTGAAACGAAGGACAATTTTACATATAAATAAAAATATGTATATTCAAAAATAGAAACGAAAAACAAATCTTATCTTAATTTATAGTTGCTATAAAATTTATTATATTATAATATTATATTATTTTATTATATATTATATTGTGTAATTAATTTATTATATATTTATTATTATTGCAATTATAATATAAATATAATTATAATTTACAATAATTATTCCACAATAAATTTTAATTTCATTGAGAAATGCTACACTAAAAAAAAAATTTATTTGATTCAAATAAACGATTACTTGCCTGTTAGCAAATAAATATTTACATTAGTCAAGTTTTATTTGAATCAAATAAATATTCTCTGCTTCAAATACTAAAATTATGGTTGCAAATACAATTTATTTGATTTAAATAAAAATTATTTTATTCAAGTAAATATTTATTTGATAATAGAAGTAATCGGTTACTTGATTGAAATAAATTTGTTTATCAATCTATTAATTATAAACATATAATAATCATAATATATTAATTAATTGATATAAAATATAAAATGATGTAAAATAATATAATAATAATTTTAATTACATATTTAAATGTCCATATTTACATTTAAATAAAATTTTAATTTTAATTTAACACTTTTATTTATATTTTCGGTTCTATTTTTTTCAGTGTATTAAAGTTTTTTATAAAAAATAAATAAAATAGACGAAATAAAATTTTAATTGAGTATGGCTGTATAATTAAAAAAAATGTTAAAACTTATGAGAGTGTTTCATGTTTGAATGAAAATGTAGGAAATAAATTAAAAAATGCGCAAATTAATAAGCAAATATAGAGATAAATCTCTATTACATTTCCTTATGAGAAAGACACGTGTGATACAGAAAGTAGATTAGTAAAATGTAGCGAACTATAAAAAATGAGATAAACTTCTCTGAGTAGTTCGTGAAAAAAGGTACTTTAGTGTACGCTATAGGGAAACAACTTTTCTCTCGCAAGCTCTCTTTTTTTATTCACCTTGATAATTGTATTTTATGTTGAAAATTAAATTTTTTTCTCTTAATTTCAATTAAAAAACATTCTAAATTAAAATTTTTAATTCTTTCCTGTGCCGCAAAGAACATTTAACATATATTCTGTAATAATTATTTTTTGAAATATGTTATTAAATTATTAATTTTATTTCCTTCTATACAAAAGTTTCATTTTTAATCTAAAGTTTCTGTTTTGAAATTTTTTGTTACTTGAATTATTTATCAAAATTTATTTATTTTCTTTACTAAATTATTTTATTTAATTTGTTTACATTTTTTTTATTAAATAACACATAAATATTTTACTTAATCTTTAAATTAGTACATGCCACGTTTCGTTTTAAAAACAATTTATACACAAATATCAAACCCCAAAAATATGTTGTTTTGAAAAAAAAATTAAAGTTTATCAATTTTGTGTATAAGTATGAAAAAAAGTTATTTGCAAGTTTGCTCAAAATGATTGTAATGTAAATATATATTGTAGTTGAGATATTGACCTTTTTCACAGTCCAATATAATGGATGTCAAGAGCAATTTAAAAGTTCGATTATTATATGATCGTAGACTTGACCGTGAAAAAGCAGAACGAAATTGTATCTCGCGAAATAGAAAGTGGGGTGAGGCGGAAATTAGATTGGCGCATTGCAGGTACCACGTTCTCAGCTGCTGCATCTCACTTTACAAACACTAAATTTTAATTATTAATCTATGATCACTACTTTTTTTTATAGTCATTACTTTTCAATATTCTTGTAAAATTTAACTTCATTTTAAATTAAATTGCTCTTAAATAATTAAAAAAAGATTCAAGTTCAATGAAAGTAATAATTAAGTGCAAACAATTTTTAATTACACTGAAAAAACTTTTATTCGATTCAAATAAACGTTTACTTGGTTATTATTAAATAATATTAATATAAATATTTACCATTAATATTTTGAATGATTTATATTTATTTTTTAAAAATCTTTTGAGTTAACTTGCAAAAAAATACTAATTTCAGTTAAAAAAGCGATAAATTGTCCATAAATAATAAAAAATGAAATAAACAATAAAACTTGATTATTTTTTGTTGAATACCTTAACTTTATATTAATTAGAAAAAAGAATATATGAATAATTCGAAATTTTTAAGCATGTAGAAAAGTACTTTTATAAAAAATGATACTAAATATAGTGCTAACATAAACTTTGGATTCCTAATAATAAATAATGAAACTGCATTTTACAAAAAAATAGATAGACGAGAAATTATTGGAATATACACTGCATAATGCATATCCACTTAGACGAGTAGATAAATAAATAAATAGATAAAATAAAAGCTTTGAAGGTGTTCGCTTATATTTACACATAATAGACTGCACACTCGTATAATTTAGATTTCATTATAAAAATTTATCATCATTATCTTCGTAATTAAATTTCCCAATTAAATTCATTTTTTAAAAATTAGAAAATAAGCCTATAAATATTTTTACTAATCAATCTTTTTTTCCCCTTAAAATCAACTATTTTCTTTTCTAAGTAATTCATAAATGAAGAATTCCTTTTTTCAAAATAGTTTTACTAAAATTTTACAAAAATTCTGCGTTGATAAAACTCCAAGAAACAATTTTTAACTTTTTGGTATGAAATATGTAAAGAATTGAAGCGAAATATTTTGTTATCGTACATTATTAACAATGTAAATTTGAATGTAAGTGATGCTTTTAAAACAATATTGTTATTAAAGATTTGTAATATATTAATTGCAAGAGTGCAAGAGTGGACGGTTTTATGTTGTTGTTGTTGTTGTTAAAAAAATAAAAAATATACGTTGATGTGTTAAAGTTTTTGTATTATTCGTTATGTCACTTTTGAAATTGTGACAAATTGTATATGTCCAGCTCATTATTTATATTAAAGAAAAATAGTGAATAAATAAATCATTATTGTTAATAACGTTTATGAATTGTGTGGTTTAATCCTTATTTATTGTTTTTGTATCATACCTAATAATTATTTATTTTAAATAGGTAAATATTATTAGAATAATAATAAATATAATTTTATTATTTAATATAATAATAATAATTGATTAAATAAATTTTTACGTGAAAAATTCACCATTAGATGATAAAAACAACTGTGACAATAGTTTCGTTTTTACCGGCATACAATAACGTTCATTTACCGACGAAAGTTAATTTTTATTTAAATCTCTCAGAAATTCAATAAAATTATTTAAATTAAAAAATCATAAACAATTGACAGAAAACCGTACTTTGCATTGAAAGAATTGTTTAATTTAAATAATCCATTTCCCGCGACTATTATTAAGTAAATATTTACTTGTAAATAATTATTTGTATCAATTTAATGATACAATTCGGAAATAATAAGTAAGATTTATATAATTAATTTTATTGTTTAATGAGATTTAATGATCGTCAATTAAATCACGGGGCAAAAAAGGAGGGGGGCTAATTTATCTAATTATTTGCATAAACGAAATTATACGAATAAAAAATAAAAATGTTATCTGTTTAGACAAATAAAGTGAAAATTAAAATTAAACTGACTTACTAAAGTGATAACGCAGTTTTAAATACCTTCTTCTCCTCAATGATTCTCAAGAAAGGTCGATAACTGTAACGATATCCACATCCAATTTGAAACGATGATTCAATTTCTATCCATTCTTCTCTAAACGTTGTGAAGTTGTTTGAACATTTATTCAAAAACACCGACACTTTTTAATTTTAAGGAATAAACATTCGCCCGGCACTAATTCCAAAAGTATTTAGTTTCAGCTAAAGTTATTTTTCAACTTACTCGAAAAACACCAGAACTCTGCATTCTTGTATCGAAAACGTTAATTTAATGGTTTTGTGGAAAAAGTCGAATAGTTGTTCTCAACTTTATTTCCGGATATCTACTTTTTAATTAGACAATTGTAGGAAATAATTCTTACTTTCGACTCTTCGCGCGCGAAAAAAAATTCATATTCTATAACACAATTTTTAGGTTAGAAACATCGCGTGTTATAGGAATAATGTACTAACAATCAACGACTACAATCGGAGGGGTAAAGTAGCTTCATTGTTGAAAATATATTATTGAATTGAAAACCTTGATATCCATTACCACTCTTTATTCATAATAAAACCGAATGCAAAAGATAGGAAAAGACTAATCGCCAGCCTGCAACTACAGCTCCTATCTCTCTAGAGTACTTACCCCTCCAAGCGCCAGACACATAATGAGCAAAGGAGCGCGCCGCGGTTCAGCTCGCTACGGCCCAACTGAACCCTATTGGCCGAGCGGTAGCCAATCAGCGAACGCGCCTTTGGTTCTGACAATGTGGGGGTAACGACGAACGTGCGCCAATGCGTTCTAGCGGCTTTTTCAGCAACTTAACCTATCTACCAATACCGACGGTCGATAATGTCGGTAATAAAAACAATTTATTAATTTCATAATTCTTGTTTTATATTTTTCTAATTAGAATAATATTTATTCTACATCCGACTCATCAAAGCTCGAAGAGTGTTAAAAAATATATAGGAAAAAATTTTCAATATACTTATACAATAAAAAGTATTTGATAACAATCATATAAATATTGACACAAATCCGACAATGATGTCTCGTATAGTATTATAGGTATTTATTCTTTAATTATATATTCTAAAAACAATACAAATTATAATTCGACAATTCGATGACAAAATTAAAGATAAATTACTATCTTGCTTGTTTAATAAATATATTTAAAAAAAATTATATTTAACGATACTGATTTTCGTTTTCTTTAAAAAATAAAATAAAAATGATGTGAATATTTTTAAAAATTGTTATTGAAAAATAAAACAATTTTTTAAAATTTATGAGTTGAGGCAAAATAATAAGAGGGTCATAGAAAAAATTAGATAATTCTGTGAATGTAAATGAAGCCTTTCCGGACTGCAAGAAACCAGATATAAGGAGCTCCCTTTTTTTTTACTTTGCGGAATGTTTTAGTGTTTTGATACCTCATCGCAATACTGCAAAATGATAAACGCATTACGAGTCCGATTATGTTACGTTCACTCGAGCGGCTCATAGTGCGTTCCTAGGACAAAAGAAAATGTTTTTTAGAAAAATATTTTTAAAAAATTTAGTAAAAAATTTTTCCTTGGAAATATTAACAGTGAAAACGAAAATTATTTGAATCAAATAAACGATTACTCGTTTATTACTAAATAAATGTTTTCTAATATTTTTTTTTTAATTAAATCTAAAAGCTTTTAATATTAAGAAAATTTACATTCAAATAAATTTTATTAATGTAAATAAATTCTCAGAAAATATCTCACCAATTTACACAAAATTTTCCAATCTTTGACTATGCTTATTTTATAGAATAAAGCACTTTGTCTTTTTTTGTGGTTTTGGTGGTTCCAAAGCCGCTAATATTGCCTCATCAAATACATTTTTTAATCCTTTCTGAAATTGGAAAAATTAAAAAAAGCATTATAATTTTTTCATATTAATTATTCAAAAAGAAAAATTAAATTTAATTAGAAATTTGTAAATAAGGAACAATTGTAGGAACCTGTGTAAGAGCACTGCACTCGACATATTTGACTGCCTTCAATTCTTTCGCTAATTTTTCTCCCTGCTCTGGAGATATTGGCTTTTGTTTATTTTTCGCAAGTTTCTCTATAGTGGCAACGTCATCTCGTAAATCAACCTGTGTTCCAACTAATAGAAAAGGAGTTCTTTGACAATGATGAGTTATTTCAGGAACCCACTAAAAGAAAAGGCAGTCGTCAAAACAAATTTTTCACCAAAATAAAGAATAAATAAAACAATAAATATAATAAATAGTAAAATATTAATAAAGAATAAATAAAAACGATAGAATATTAATTATTCATTAAAATAAAGACAAATAAATATTATATAAATATAGAATAAAAAACTATAAAACAATATAAAAATAGATGTTCATTCTTCGAAAAAGAAAAAAAAATTAATTCATTGCTTACTTTTTCTTTGACATTTTCAAACGATGACGGCGAAACAACAGAAAAACATACAAGAAAAACGTCAGTCTGCGGATAACTTAATGGCCGAAGGCGATCATAATCCTCTTGACCTGAAACGTAATGAAAAAAACAATTACAAAATAGTAGTAAAACAAAGTAACTTAAAAAATGACGCAATTCAATTAGAAAATAATTGGAGACTTTAAATTTATAAATAAAACTATTCAAAACTTTTAATCGTTTTACTTTATTCAAAAAATTATGAGAATAAAATTATTTAAATACAAAAATTAATAATTGAATATTTCTTAAATTTGAATTGTTATTTAAATTATAATAAAGAATTTATCTTACCAGCTGTATCAAAAAGGCCGAGAGTGTAAGGATCTCCACCTATCATTACCGTCACGGCGTAATTGTCAAACACAGTCGGGACATACTCTGATGGAAATTTGTTGGTCGTGTACGAGATAAGCAAACAAGTTTTACCTACTGCACCATCTCCAACAACTACACATTTAATCGTCTGCATTGTCAGTCTAAATAAATTACCTGTAAATTGATACTTTCATTAGCTGATTTCATATAAACAAAGCATGAAAATTACAATCCATTTTTACTTTTTACACAACATTACCTACAAAATAACATAAAAAGTTTATCAAGAAAATTAATTTAATACATACTTTGTAATCATTATCAAGATTAATTTTTCTCTTTTTTTTTAAAATACCAAGTTCGTTTAAAATAAGCATCAACGCAAAATAAAAAAAATCGGAGTCAGAATTGATAAGAAATTATTTATACATACGGTAGAGAAATTGATTGCTGTAAAGATTACACTATATTCTTTAGGATGTAATTATTTTTAACTAAAATAGTTTAATTTCCGTTAATATTATAGATATTATATTATTTAATATCCGGTTCAAAGGTATAACCTCAATCGAGGGTTATCTTGGAAAATAATAAACACGAACATCCCTTGCAATGAAAATTTTTCACTTACTCGATATGTAGCAATTAGATACTCATTTTCAGATATGATTTACTCGTGAATTATTGACGAGGTCAATTAAAATTGTAAAATTACACTCTTCCACATTGATTCTTTGACAGTCACAAGGTAACAAGAATAAAATGACGTCATACAAATCTGGAATTCCTTACTGAAAATTTTAACCAATCACGCAGTGGCATTAGATTTTTATTTTTGCACTAATGAAAATTGATTGAATTTTGATAATTTGAATTACTAAGTGTAATTAACAAAATATTTCGACTTTTTAGAATAGTTAATTAATAATAATAATTTAATTATTGATAATTTCTAAAGTTAAAATACTTTATGTCGGTATGGTAGTTTTTTCTGAATGGTAAGGTAGTTCTTAGGAGCTAAGTTTGTTTAATTAACGGTAGATGTCACTATACGACGTTTCAATTTCCCGCTCTTTTTTACTTACAGCCAATCAGAGCGTTTCTTCTCACAATGCTACTTTTGGACAAAAGTTCTGCAACATGGGAGCGTCACCTCTTATTTTTTCTATTATTCTTTCAAACATCGTGAGTATTTTAACAAATCTTATTGTCTTAGATTTTTGTTTAGTTTAGGAGCAACATTATTTCTAATTTTTGTGTGTTCAAGAGTATATCTAGTGACAAATTTCTGTTAATGACTTTTGACGCGTTGCGACAACGCTTTCTGTATTGTTTGCTGTATAGTCTTGAACAATTGCACTTAACAATCTTAAAGACTCAAAAGCGATCAAATAGGCAAATATTTTCAATAAATCATGAAATGTTACGAGTTTCTACAGTAAAATATAATAATATTTCCGATTTATACCGGATGCCGTATACTAAAATTAATAGGTTAGATTTTTTGTCGAATGCCAATTTCCCATTATTGTTGACAAATATTTGTTTATTTTATAAAAAATGTTCCACAACATCATCAGTATTGATTTTTTTCACTAACTTTTGACAATAACAATCCATATTAGAGAATTTAACTGTTACAAACAATTTACTTATATAAATTTTAAGTAAAGGAATTTTTAAATAATAATTGAATAAAAATTCCTTTTTACCGAAAGTAAAATAATTTTCTTTAATTTTGTTTATAAATTATTTATTGTTCGTTTATTATTAATTACATAAAAAATTCAAATTTTCCCGCTCGTTTGAAATGACCAATTGAATTACAGAGTTTAGTCGATAATGTAGATATACAGGTTGGTAGTATTGTAAACGGACGCTAGGTGTCAGGATAGCATAATTTCCGGTTACCGCCATTTTTCTATGTAGCCAATCAGAATTTTTCCCTTAGCGTAATTCTGCGACAATAATTTTGCAACATTTTCGGCGTCCTTTCATACTTTTTGTGTTACTTTTTCTCAAAAAAGTGAGTTTTTTGCAAAAGTTTTCATCTTGATTCTTTTCTACTTGAGAAACTTCGTATCTAGTTATTGACAAAATATTTGGAAATATTGAACGCGTCACTTTTTGTTGATGCAGTGTGCTTTTGTGTTTTGTTCTCCATTTCTAATTTTGGCAAAGTTGAGCAAAAAAGTGAACAAAATTTTCTTAAATTTATATAATTAAAGTATTGCGTTGTGATTATATAGTGGAATAATTATTCTAGGTTAGGATTGACGTTAGAAGTCAATATTTCTGTTGACAAAAACTACGTATTGTTGTTCACTTTTTAATAATCAATAATGGAATCTTCCAAAATGGCGGCGGTATTCATTTTTTGTCAAAGTTTTTGAGGAATTTTCGCATAAATTTATAATTGTATCATTTATTTCCCAGACTCTTTTATTCGTGGACAATATTCAGCTGCAAAATAGCAGAGTCCGCGACAACGAGAAATTCGAGTCAAGAGAATTGTAAGTTTATCAATTTGCAATAATTTTTTTTTGTTATTGATCGATCGACTTAACCTACAATTTCTGAACTTATTTTACATTTTTTCACAATTTAATTACATACAATTTTTAACTTTTGGTATTATCGTATATGTATATTAAGTATTAAAGGTATTATATAAATTCTATTTAATACATTTTTAGGCTAGAATATTAGAAAAAATCAAACTTCAATAGAAATAATTAAATGAATATAATTTAATTAACTTTCTTTTGTTAGTGGTAATTATTTGTTTTTTCTCTTTACAGAGTTTTACAGAGTCTCGCTAGACAAAAGAGGAAGTAATGTTTCGAGTCAGTGCGCATTTTTAAATCGTTTTTTTGTTTAATTTGAATCTTATTCAGTTTTCTGTTCACAAAGTTGAAAATTATTTCAAATATTTTTTAATTAGCTAGTGCTGTTGTCGGCATTTTGCAATTTAGAAGTGACTAGTAATTAGTTTGTCTTAAATTTCTGCAATTTTTAATATTTTTCCTGTGGTAGTTTTTAATTTTAAAAAAGACAATTACAATTTTGAATTTGTTTCTCTTTATTGGCACTTTTCAATTATGGAAATAGAATATTTAAATTAAAAATAAAGTAATTAAATTACAGTAAAATTAAAATTGAAAATTAAATATTCAAAAATAAAATTTATATTAATGGACAAAAACCTAAATAATCAATATTAATATTTTTTTTAACAAAAATTTTGTTGCAATTAATTTCCTAACAAAATTGTTTTTATTTAAAACAGATTGTTACATTTTTCTTTTTTTGGCAGAACTAGGAAGAACGAAAAGGAAGAAAGGAAGTACAGAAAGGATATGCGACGTGCTGGAGATAAAGCAGCTTCTACATCCCTTTTCACTTGAGAGTCAGCAACGAGTGAGTCCCTCCTGTCTCAAAAGTTGATGTGGCGTAGACAGGTTGTAATAATTTTGGAAACTTCCCCAGCGACGGTTAATTAAATTGATAAACATTTAATTTCATCAAATGTCGCTATGTCCTTTTTTCATCATTTTTCTCAAGTAAGTATCTTGATTTGTGCTATGTGGAACAAACTTTCAATTATCTAAAGATGTGTTCTATTTAAAATTATTATTCTGAAAATTCAATTTATTAAAAACAGTAATCAAATGCAGGAGTTAATTAATTTTTCTTAAATATATAAAATAGAAAATTATATTTCTCGTAATATTGCGTACAAGTTACAATAATAGGGTTAAATTTTTTTCAATTAGATATAAAAGATAAATTGAAACTCACGAAGTACTTTTACAAGGACTATATGTATGTTAAAAAAGAAAGATGGGATAAAAAGTATATTTCTTGTCGTATACACGTCAAGGTTTTACTGTCCCTGAAAGTTTACTGTCAGTTTTTGAGAACAAAAGATTTACTTTTCCTGCTTTTCAGGAATTAAACATTATCTTTACAACAATGCCGAGAACTAGACTCTGGGATATTAAATTTGAAAATGAATATAAAAATTAAACATATTTCTGAACGAACAAAAGGGAAACAAATATTTTCACATACGATTGAAATGTTATTTTTTCAAATAGTGCCAGGAAATACTTTTCCTTGCTATTTAGGGTTTTCTTTCGAATAAAATTTATTTATTTTATTTATTCACTACTTGAATACAGAATTTATTCATAACTTGAAAATTAAATGATATGCAAACTTTATTCATTTCTTGAATGGAAAATTTACAATTATCAGAAATTAATTTATTCGAATATTTGCTTTATAATTTTTTTTTTTACGGACAAATGATGAGATTTTTTTTCCTTTTTTCGGTTAATTAAATTGAATAATTAAATTAAATTGATGGGAAATAATTGGCTTGAAGAAGTTATTTCTTGAAGTAGTTCAATTGAAGTATTGCACTTCCATAATTGCAGGTACTATTTCAAATAAAATGCTTAAAGGTCAACTTTCCTTTCGCTTCTTCTATATCTCGACAACCGAAATCACTTCCCGGGCAATATAAATTCTTTGACTTTCTTCGAAAAATTAATATTTATATTACTATTTCATTTTCATAATAATGTATAATATATCTGTATTTATGCATTTCAACTTATCGTTTCTTAATTTAAAAATAACGATATTACGATATTATCTATAAACAGAAATAGCGGTTCAATCTAATTTTTATCCTTTATTGCATTTCTAATTAGGCGGAATTTCTACATTAGTTTTTCAAACTTTCTTTTCGTGTTTAAAATAAAATTATCGAGAAAGAAAATAATTTTTCTTATTATATTTAATATATATTTTATTATTTTCTTTTCTTCTCATTTTCTCATTTTTCATTGGGATTAAATTATTTGTAAATTATAATTAATAGTTGATTGAATTTTGAAATTCAATTCAATTTAAATTAGTTTTTGAAAATTATTTTTACTTTTAATTTTAATTATTTTCTCATTTTTTTATTTTTTATTTCTATATTTATTTTTACTTATTTAATTTGATAATAATTGAAATAAAATATTTGGTTATTGAATTTTCTTAAAATTTTTAGTTTAGAAAATAATTAAATTTTTCTCAGAATTTTATTACAATATTTTTTTTATTTAATTAATTCAAGAAATTTTTTTGAAATATTGAAAATAATTAATTTTTTTCATAAAAATTTCTTTTTTTCGTAAAATTTAGTTTTTTAAATTATTTTAATGAAAATTTTTGAAAATAATTAAATTAAACAGAGAATTTTCTTCTAAAGTAATAGACTGTTAATATTTATAATTAAAGAATGGGTATTGACTTTTATTAAAATTATATTGAAATTAATAGGAATCTTGTAGTTTTTTCTTTTTAATCTTTTTTTTACATTAAAATATTTTTTTATATTAAAAAGTAATTTTCAAAAGAAAATCTAATGAATTAATATAAAATACAATAGAAATATTTTCAAGGAACTTTTTGTCGAATAATGTTGTTATTTTTTTCTACGTTTTACAATGAGAAGTATAATAAAGGATGTTGTAAATATTTTTTTATTTCGAGCAACAGGTGAAGAAACAGCTTAAAAAAATGTCGCTATAAGGAGACTAGATTATAATTTTTCGCTCAATAATATTTCCATTATCTATTGCATAAAGTCGTCTCCCGACCTTGTCTTCTCGCGTTCCTCTGAATACATGAATATGATTTCTGATTAGTTTACTCTATCTGAATGTGAATCGTAAAATTTTGTATACATATATACATTCTCGATGAATCGGTTAGATAAATTTTATATTATATATATATTTTTTTTAAGTGCCCAGGGGTCTTTAAATACCAAGAATTCTTACGGCCCTGAAATATTCGCGCGGGCGAGGGCCTTTCGATCTGTGTATTCGAAAGGAATATCCGTGTATTCCTGTACAACCGTACGGTCTCTTGTAAGGTGTGGTTCACTTAAGAACTATGCTCTCTCAATATCAACAGGTGTTTCAAATTCTTTTTGAAAAAAAAATCACCGTAAAATAATCAAAACATTTTTGATATAATAGCAGTTGAAAGAAGTAAAATAAACGCCGTAAATTGTCGTGTGAAAGTTTTTTGACCTGCGCATTGGGATTATTGTTTTGAAACTAAAAAGAAATTTACGAGAAAATATTTTTTAAAATATTGTGAATTTTACAATAGTGTTTATTGGAGTTTATCAGTGCTAAAGGTGTTGAGTTTTGAATGAATTTCTTTTTCATTGAAACTTGTTATCGATGATCTATCGATTGGATGATTATTATTATTAAAAAAAAGTAGAAGAAAAGTAGTGTCTAGTGTTATTAAAATTTGGAATCTGGTTTTCAAGTTTGAAGAAATTTCTCTTCATTAGACACTTTTGTGGTTTTTTTTATGAGTGTTTATATATATTGACGGTGCAGAAAACACGATCTTTACTTTGGAGAACTAAAGAATCTTTAGCAACGTCATGAAAACTCGTAAGTCAACTGCAAAAACGTGATCTCTTCCTTCCAAGAGACTTTAACTCTCGATAATGATAGGAGATTTTCTATTTTTCTTTCAAAAGCTATGAATATTTTTGATATCGAAATATTTAGATTTATGGGTTTTTGTTTCTAATTTTAACTTTTGATTTTCGTTTATATAACCGGAGAATTATTTGAGTATTAAAAAAAATTATTTCTATTTGAACCAAATAAATAATTTTTAGTTGAACCAAATGATTTGTATTTGATCCAAATTATTTCTATTTGAACCAAATAACATTTATTTAGAACAAATAAATAATTTTTAGTTGAACAAAATTATTTCTATTTGAACCAAAAAAAGAACGATAAATAAGAATTTATTTTAAAAAAACTTTAGTTCTAAAATAACGTTTTAAAGAAACTTTTCAAAACTTGAAAATAGTTTTAATAATTTGTAAAACTAAATTTTACGAAAAAGTTAAATACTTACTTGAACTGACAAAAAAGCTTGTTAAAAATATTCTTTTGTGTAGATTGAAAATTAAATTTAAAATATTTGAAGGAAATGTTGAATAAATAAATAGTTTTAATTATAAAGTAAACTTGTTCAATTATTTAATTAATTATATGTAGAAATTAATTGACGTTTTAAATTTAAATTTTGGTTTCGATCTTATTAAGAAAAAAAATTTGAAATTAAAATTTTTCCCATTCAGAATTCTTGGCTCACCATTGAATATTCTTACGGTAAATCTATAAAACTTTGAGACCTACTTTTGCAAACGTTTAAAATATCTATCAATTTTTTTAAACGCTTCACAACATACTTTCAAAAATAATTAACATCAAAATGAAACTGTGGTACTTTAAAGCTTTTCTTTAAATAATTATATTAATTACAATAATTACAGTAATAATATTATTATTTTTTATTTTTAATTAATTTATTGTTATTTATTTATACAAGGGACAAGCTCTTCCGCACATATATTACATAATTTAATAAATAATAAATAAAACAATATAAAAAAAATAAAAATAATTTTAAAAAGTTATTATTAAAATTGAACAACATTATAAAATAAATTATTAACATCTGAGGAAATTATTAAAAAATTTATTTTCATTTTAAGGAAATTCTTTAAAAATTGATTTTAAACTAAGATTATTTGTAATTAAATTTATAAAAAAAGTACCTATCGATTACAATTTTAGGAAAATTAATTCAAAATTGATTTTAAATGATTGATAGTGATTTTTTGATAAAAATTGATTAACCATAGTTGATTTAATCGTAATGGAGAGGAAATAAATATTTTAGCACTTACAAATATCATCGATAAAATAACAATTCAAGAGCATTCATACTTTTATTTATAAATTACACGTATTGTATTACATATTATCATTAATGATTGCAACATTTTATTGCTCATCTCTATCTCTCTCTCGCTAAATTATATAACTTGTAATTAAATAGTTTTCGGTGTTTACATTTAACCTTGATGCAAGTGAAAGGGAAATTTTTTAAATTCATATCTGAATATAGAAATTAATTTTTTACGGAATGAGACGTAGGTTTTTTTTCACAAACCGTAGTTAAGTACAAACATGATTCAGTTTAACAAAAAAAAATTCTCAGTATTTGTCTTTGTTGGAATTCACAATTTTTTTTCAATTTGTCAATTAGCTTTTCATTTTTATTAACTGAAATTTAAATTAATTAAAACAAAATTTTCAATTTGTTGTTTACGATAATTTTGTATAATTATATAGTTATATTTATTTATAAATTCTAAATAATCATACACGAGTCTAAAAATTTTCAATCTGGAATAAATTTTAGAAATAAAAGAAAACAAAAGAAATTGTGGTAAACCTTTGTAAAATATTGATTTTCAATGACAGATTATTTTATCTATGTAGGTTTTTCTTTTTTTCATTTTGAAAGCAATTTATGTCTGCAAGTATTGTGTGGGATATTAATTTTCGCACGTGTTACGAAAAAAAGATCTTAATAAAAGTTAAGGTTGTCATGACAATAAAATGATCCAACATAAAAGTACAATGCTAGATGGTCTTTTCGTTCAGTGACCCTGTCGTGTATTTGGAACGTTTGAATTAATTGTTATGTATAATACATAAACTCATTAATTTCTGTCGAGAATATAAAAGAGCTTCTATTATTTTCTTTTGTAAGTGACAATTTTTTTTAAATTTTAGAATATTTTAAGTTTAAATTTAGAAAATAAATAAATAAAATATTGAAAAATCTGCTTTAGTTTTCCATGAACTGAGATGATATTTTTTTTTAATTCTCAAATTTTCTTCTACTTTTTCGTGTAAAAATGGAGAATTTCTCGAAAATTAAAGATTTTTTTTTAATTTCTAAAGAAACAAGTTATTTCAGAAAATACAAGAGACAAAATTTATGTAACAAAGACAAAAATACAGAAAACAGTGGGTAAAAGTAATAAAAATAATAGTATTATTAATATTAATAATTCACAATACCGCGATTTAATTATTTTCTCGTCATCGTCATTTATTGGTACGAATAGACTGAGTGCCAGAATCGATCGTTGCTATATAATTCGATTGACAGAAGTGCAATTGACATGAAGTGGTCTAATTTCAATAGTGACATGAGACATTATTAACTACCAAATAAAGTTAGTTAATTTCTTTGTTGGAGAATTTTTTATTAATTATCATAAATTATCATAAATTTTAGAAATCTTATTGAAAAGTTCGGATCTTCAAGTAAAAAATTTTGCTTTTTTTGTAGACACATTAAATTTTCATTTTTCCATCGTTCAATACATAATATAATATATGTATTCTATTGATGTCATTGTTTTAATCCCACATTATGCACCACGCATATTCTGCTATCATAACTTACAATTAGAAAGTCTCTCTTTTATATTATGAACTACAATTGTGTGAAAGAGAATGAGGAAATTTTCAGCTTCTGTTTTACATTTCTTTGGAATCACTTAATTACCTAGTAGCTTACATATCAAACTAGTATTATTTTTTTTTATTTTTGTTACTAATAATATTATTTTATTATTATTACAACATTATTATTATTTTTATTGTTTACTAATCAAAGTGTGGGAATTCGTTTATTACTCTTTAAATCACTGAAAAAAATTAATTAGATTCAATTAAGAAATGTTACTGTGAGAATAATTTAATTTTTCGTCCAGTAAAAACTTATATCAAAATTTTAATTTCCTACAAAAAAAGAAATACTTGTGCAATTGTTTTTAATGATTATACTATTGAGAGTTGATAATTATTATTCTTTTTTTAGAATTTCATGGTTTTTCGTTTCTTTTCGAATTTTTCTTTATTTATAACATTGATTTTTCAAAGTATGGCATGTTATATTCTAAAATTGGAAAAATGATTAAGAAAATAATTAACATTGAGATATATATTGAGTGGTATTATGTAGGAAAGACGTTTGAGTAAATAGTGACAAAAATTTAGCACACGCACACACACTCATGCCTAAGGAAAATAAAAATAAGGTCATACTTTAGTCAGCCGCATGATTTGCACACTTATCGCAACCTTCACATTCACGTAGAAATCTCACTGTTTCTTAATCTTTTAAAGTTCGTGCTCGTAATTTCGTTTAAAAAACGGAAAATTAAAGCACAAGTTCGTAATAATTGTGTTTATCAACAATAGAAATTTTTATCTAAATTAAAAATTTAATATTGTAAATAGAAATTATTCCAATGGAATAAAATAATATTTTACTCTTAATCATACGATTGATTTAATTATACAAAAATTTTTTATTTTTGAATTTACTTTATTCCATAAGAACGTTTTCCTTTAATCGAAGAAAATTTTATTTCTTTTAAACGTTTTTTTCAAATTTTCAATTGCGTCTGGAATTTTTATTTTAATTATTTTATTTAAAATTCCATTCTTTCTTTAATAATATTATTGATTAAATTAAATGAAAAAATAAAATTGTAAAATAGAGGATAAATCTTTTATTCAAGAATTAATGAAATGTTTTCAATTGAATAAAATGTTTTTGTTTCGAATAAATTTTTTTTGTATTTCTATTTTTTTTTAAATAGACAATTATTATACTAGCTTATTGTTTTGTTATCTTGATATTTTTAACGTAAGAAATGAGAAGATTTTATTTATGTACCTGCTTCTCATTATAAATGCAGAACGTCACACTCCCTGGTAAATGGATGACTCATGATTTGTAAAGTAATTCCGTTAGTTTTTATTCCTCATTTCTTATTCAAGCTGATTTTTCTTATATTAAGAAAAAATAACTGAATATATCGTTTTAAAGAAAACTTGGAAATTTATATTATAATTTTAATAATGATAAAAACAAAATTAATAATAATAATTTATTATTATTATTAAATTTTTAAACCTATTAATATTTGATTTATTTTTTATATTTAATTTACTATTTCAATTTTCTGTATAAAACTGAAAGAAATTGTTAAAGAATATTTATAGTGTTGTTATGTTTTCTGTATACTGTGAGAGAATTTAAAATTTATAATATATTTTTATTTAGATGCGTTAAAATAAAAGTTTTTTTTTCTCTTGAAAGTTTTCCGCGTTCCAGCCATGCTTAGTCATGATTTATGGGAGTTTATATTTTCCATTTCTGAAAAGAATTATAGAGTAATAAAGTGAACTAGACAGGGAAAGTTTAAAAAGTTTCTAAACTGTTTACCTAGGTTTTTTGGTTTAATTTTGAATTTTTGTCATAATTTTTAATTTTATATTGCGTGTGGTTGTAATAATTGAAATAATTTTTTCGTATCTTTATCATAATTACGTGACAAGTGCTGCCTTTTTCTTTTTGTTTTCACTAAAAGTCTAAAATGATTATTTATTTGTTGTTTGTTTATTTATTTATTTACTTTTTTCATGCTTCGCACTGAATTCAGAAATAAAAAATATTTCTTAATATTAGCAAATATGAATATAATAATGTTAGGAAAGAGAATTAAAAAATAGTTAGGTAGTAGAGAAAAAATAATTAGTAAATTAAAAATAGAATAAATGAAAAATAAATGACGTGAAATAAAGTAATTATGTAAAATGGATGTTAAGCTATGTGCAAGTGTAAAAGACATGAATCATTCTCTCGTTTATGTGTTGGAAAATTATTCAATATCGAATGGAGGCATTATGGTACATTTAATTTATAATATCTTCCACTGATTCAGCAAATCTTGATTATGGCGTGTATAAAGAAATTACACAGAGAGCTTACTATGCTCTTTATGTGCTGTTTACATTAGAGAAGATGAGTATTAATGAAAATCAAATCTTTTACCACAAAAATAGGGCTTAATTGGCTTTTCATTTCATTTAATATACTTTCACGTATTTCGAATATTTTGCGAAAAAAGAAATTTTACTCTCATTATGTTTGAGGAATAAATTCAGTGCATTGTAATATAGGAAATATTCTATTGTTACATCCGTGTTGTTAAATATTTTTCTTTATCAGTCTTTTTTTCTTCACAATATCAGGCTTTTATTGAATTTATACGAAGAATGCATTAAAATTTTTGATAATAATTAAATTATAAATTAAATTATAAATTAAATTATAAATTAAAGAAATTTAATTTAAAATGAATTGAAAATAATTATTACTCTTTAAGAAACAAATTTTATCAAATTTTTTTGAAATAATGAAAATCTAAGAAAATATGTTTCTTTCTCCAAAAATCCATCAATAGGGGTAATTTGCATTTTTAGTGAATTTCTCTGAAGTAAAAAAATAAAGTTTCGTAAAGTGTACTTTGAATTTCACTCGCATAGTTATAATGAGAAGAGGCTCATCATATTCTTATGTATAGTCGTTGCTAGATAATTTTCTTTTTGGTTTCTTCTTCTTCTTCTTCTTCTTCTCTTTTTTTATATTTTTTACTCCAATTAAAGCACTTTCTTTCGTGTTTGGGGGGATAAACTTCTATATTTGCACTTTAAGTCACGCAATATGCCCGAGTGGTCGATAACCTTTTATGTTCCTTACGACCTCATTGATTCTAAAAAATGCATGGGAAGCAATTTATATCGAGTGTTTTCTATTGTAAGGGGAAAAGTTGTAACACACTATATGCAAATTCTATAGTAACAAAAGTTAATCGCGTGCCTATTCTTCTATATATACCTGTATAGGAATGCGAAAATTCCCTCAACCGTATAATAATTCAAAACGATCATATTACATAATAAGGGAAGCCATTTTTTTTATTTCCAACTTCCATGTTTGATTGTAAACAAAAACTGTTATTCTTGATGTTTTAATTATTATGTTATTGTTACAGATTTTGTTCTTTTTAAGGGAAGCTTTCGTTCTCGTCTACTAAAAACTACTATTTACTGCTTTATTTGATTCAAATAAATTTCCTTGAGACTATTATCAAATTTACTTGAATCGAATAATTTTTATTTGAGTCAAATAATTTTTATTTAAATTAAAGAAATTGTCTTTATAATTATTAATCTTATCTTATTATTATTTTTTTGCTCAAAAAGGCGACAATTTTTTATTTTGTCTCTATAGAGAAGCGTTTATTCTTTTCTTTTTGAATTGTCCCGACAATATCTGTATTTACATTGCGTTTAATGAATTTATATTTATTATTATACATCAAAGTGGGCAAAAAAATAAGCTTTTAAAATCGGTTTTTCCCGCAATTGAATTGAATCCCCGCTTGGTTATTTACACTGTGCGCGTTCGATGTAGAATTTCCATAAATCTGAGTCTGTGGATTGGAATTGGATACTTTTTGTCGCATTTTGAGCACTTGCTCAACCGCTATAGTTGGCTGACCAATAAACCATAGCTAATGACATGGCATTGCATGTATAGTTGTTGACGCATACACGAATGTCGACCGCAAATTAACGTATGTACTTGAAACCTTGTGCTCATTTCTCGCTAACAATGATCCTATGGTATATAAAGTGGGATAATGATTTTTCTCAGTAGACGTTAATTTCGGTGACGTCTTTTTTTTCCATTTGAAATTAAACTTTAAAAGAAAACGAGAAAAAAATAGGAGAGAAAATAAACAGAACAAGTTTATATAATGAAATAATTATTATGAATGAAGAGGTAAAACAGTAAATTTTCAGGGCTAAAACCTTTGAGCGGAAGAAGAATTCTTTTCTTCTTTTTTCACTCACAGTTTTCTGAATTTTTTACCGAAAATAATATTCTTGTATTGTAAGTTTTATGTAAGAATTTTTTTATGAAACTAAATATAATTTTAATAAAAAGCAGGAATTTTATTTAACTTTTATTTATTTGCTTTATTTGCTTGTTTAATAAATATTTAAATAAATATTAAATCGTAATATTACTGTTAAAATTTGATTTTTATTTAATTTACTTTTTATTTGTTTTTTGTTAAAATAAATATTTGTTTGTTTTATTAGAACTAAATTGCGTATATACTTACTTAAAAATACTATGAGAATTAAAAATAAATATAAACTATTTATATGCTTACATTATTATTAAAAGAAGATAAAAAAGTTATTAACTATTATTTAATGTAGAGTAATGAATATTATTTACAAATGCTTTTTCTCTTTCTCGTTTATTTTAAAGGGAAAATTATAAATATATAGTAAAGGATCATTAATTTTTTTATTAATTTGCTTTTTTCTTAAATGAAAATTAATGGTATATTTATTTTATTTATTTTTTATTCATGAACAAACGGGACTTGCTTATAATTATTTTATTATTACATACTTTATTTTATTATTAAATGCTTTATTATTTGTATTTTATTTTTAATTTTACTTTATTAATTAATTTTATTCTTAATTTGTTTGTTTGGTAATTTTTAAAAAATTTTCCAGTAAGACATTTTTTTAAATTTGTTTAGTTGTAATTTTTTAAAATTCGTTTCTTTGAAAATGTTTTTAATTTTGTTTGAAAAAGAATTTTAATAATACAAACAAAATAAAGAAAAAAAAATAGAATAAATATCTTAATATTAAAAAATAATAATTAAGTTAATTGTTTAAAAGGTTCTGTAAAATTATTTTTTGGTTTAAATATAAAAAAATGGAGTAAAATGGTAAAAATACTTTTTGTTAAAATTTTTTTGCAATAGAAATGTAATATTTATATAGGAAATAAGTAAGAAAATTGATTTTTCTTCTTCTGTATATAGACACGTACCTACATGTGATGTGATATAATAATGTAATTATTTTATTTTACAGTAAAAGAGTTATCTCTTGTCATCTTGCTCTTGGGAAATATACTGCTACCAACAATTGTCGTTGGTTATTCATTGGGTGCACCAAAGAAAACATGTTTTTCAATGGTACCTGGCCATTCGAGCCAGGTACAAAAGTCACAACCTCCATATGAAATTTGGCCATCGAGTGCAGGCAAAAGAGTTCGATTAATTCTTGGCAGTTCCGAGGGACTTCCGTATCAGGGCTTTTTCATTGTCGCCCGAGATATTGATAATGGACGTTATGTCGGTGAATTTTCAAACTTGCCACGTTTGACGAAACACGTTCAATGCTCCGAGGGAGCTAATGTAAGTTTATTTTTCAATTATTTTTATAGATTCTTCGAAAAGAAAATAATTTTATATACTTTTAAAAAAAAAAATATTTTTATCCCTTGGAAAGAGAAAATTAATATTTTTATAGTGTTTTTAGGGAAAAATTCAGATTTCTATAGATTTTTCAAAAAGAAAACAATTTTACAAATATTTTTTTTCCATTTAGAAAAAGAAAGAGAAAAAGAATTGCAACAAAAATATAGAAAAATATATTTTTCGTGATTTTTCTTGTTCTTTCTAAAAAAAAGATAATTCACAGAAATTCTCAATTGAAAGTACCGAGAAAACTTGAGATATATAATAGATACTTGAAAATGAGGGCAAACGTGTGACAGAATTGAAACGAACTTGTTTTCTCTGAATGAAGAGAGTTGTAGAAAAATAAGCGTTGTGATTTTATGGCATTGCATTCTTTTTTAATGGAACAAAATAGCGCAAAATTAATTTTTATTTTTCTCTTTCATTACTATCATAATTATTACATTGTTATTATTTTTATTATTATATGTATACTACAATTTTTTTATCTATAATTTTTCTTTTGGAAATAAATTTTCAACTTGAGAACAACTTTTGAAATGTAAATGTAATGTTTCAATTTAAATTTAAATTAAAAACTATCCTACTTTATTCAGTTATTAGTTTGCAATGAAAGAAAAATTAATTTGAAAATTACATTTAATAAATTAAAATGCTGAGAAAGGAATTGTCAAATTAGGGAAAGCAGGTACTGAGTAAAACAACTGATAGTATTAATTACTAGGAATTATAATTAATAAAGTTATTAATAACACTGTCCGACAAAAATGAATTTTTTTTCTGCCCCTTTAATAATTCTGGTCACTTTCGATAGATTTTTTCACGCTGATTAAGAATCTGAAAAGAAAAATGCTCCAGCACGTCGAGTTTTTGAGAAAATTAGTGTTAAAAAGTGAAAAAAGCATGTTTTTGGCTATATTTGATTATGATTAACAGAAAAATAGGAGGTGCTGGAATTTTGTTTCTGGTATCAAATGAAAGCTTGAATTACAACCAACAATTTCCTTGAGGAAGAATTCGAAGGCATTTCCGATAAGGCAATTAAAAATGATTTTTTCTTTTGCATTAAATTTTGTTATTAATCAAATTTTATTAGCACCATGTATAACCTCAGCATTGTGAAACAAGTGATAAACAAATGAATTTTTTTTGCATTTAAATTCATAACATTTCACATTATTTTCAGGTTACTTATATTTTATTCCAAAAAAAATGTTTAGCAATCTAATTTTTAGAAATCCCTACAAAAGTTTTTAATTAAAATTTTATTCAAGCTTTCATTGTATTTTACTGTTTTTATATCTAAATTCTAAACAAATGAAATTAATCAATTCTTCTAATAGAAATTAAATGCCTAACTAGTAGAAGAAAAAAAAGTATATTAAATTAGATATTCAGTGAACATACAAATTAAATTTTTTGTTATATTTAAACACTTAATTTATTCATAAAATTAATTATAATTCAATTGTTTATTATAAATATTATTTTCTCGTTGTTAGATGTTGAAATTAATTTTAATTTTTAATATTGTCTGCTTTTATTCTAATGGATAAAAACAATTTCTGAAAACAATGTTTTAATTTTGGAAAAACAAAACGTTAAACTCACAGGAATATTTTATATTTCAAAGACATCAATTATATGTTCAAATTATTTATTTATTTTGTTGAGTATATACGTCAAGATTGCTAAGCATTTTTTTTTGGAATAAAATATAAGTAACCTGAAAATAATGTAAAATGTTATGAATTTAAATGCTAAAAAATTCATTTGTTTATCACTTGTTTCATAATGCTGAGGTTATACATGGTGCTAATAAAATTTGATTAATAACAAAATTTAATGCAAAAGAAAAAATCATTTTTAATTGCCTTATCGGAAATGCCTTCGAATTCTTCCTCAAGGAAATTGTTGGTTGTAATTCAAGCTTTCATTTGATACCAGAAACAAAATTCCAGCACCTCCTATTTTTCTGTTAATTATAATCAAATATAGCCAAAAACATGCTTTTTTCACTTTTTAACACTAATTTTCTCAAAAACTCGACGTGCTGGAGCATTTTTCTTTTCAGATTCTTAATCAGCGTGAAAAAATCTATCGAAAGTGACCAGAATTATTAAAGGGGCAAAATTAGTGTCGGACAGTGTAACTAATGTAATAAATATTGAATAATTTTTATTAAAATTTTGAGAAAATATAAAAATTGGAAGTACGTTTATTCTAATAGATTTTTTTTGCAGAATGCAGTAACTCACGTTAGTAAGGAAGATAAGAGGAATATGGAATTCGACTGGCAAGCGCCAGATAATTACGAAGGAATTGTTGTTTTCAAGTGAGTATTATTTATTAACTCGAAGAAAAAAAATCACTTGTAGTTAAAAATATTTTTTAAAAAGTCTTACAATTTTCAACTCTTGAAAACAAGTAAATATATAGAATATACAGTTAACAAGGAAACATATAGTATATAAGTTAACGAGTAAATATATAGTTAACAACTTTATATATATAGTTACATAGAAGCAAGTTTCTCAAAAAGTAATTTCATTTTATTAAATAAAAAAAACGGAAAAAGAAGTAAATTAAAAGAAACATTAAAGTGTTAAAAAAAGAAGAAAATTATGAAATCCTTTTTTAAATAAAATGCTTGAGAATTGAGGGCTTTTTTTTAAAAAGAGTATAAAATCGAATTTTGTGGTGGACTGGCAAGCATGACAAGTTGTAAATTCATTTTCTCTCTCGGTGGTTTTCACGACGATGCAGTCGTTACTAATCACCTTTTCCCTGTTATTACCTTTTCATCTCGTATTTCGCTTTTGTTAGTTCTTTTCTTTTCACCGACTTTTTTAAACTTTAGTATGTTTTTTTTCTCCTCTCCCCTCGCAGCTCAACTTTCCTCCAGGACTATTCCACGTATTGGGTTGGGGTGGAATCCCCGCGAATAACAGTCTTGAAAAGTTCTGCCGTTGTGGACACTTCTGCGCCTCAAATGAAAAATCCTAGAACGACGACTCCACCTTATTATCGTCCAACCCCACTGAATGTAAGTATTTAAGTTTTTCTCTTTCTCTTTTTTTTAATTCATTATTCGTTTAATAAAAAAATTTTATACAGAGGAGAATTTTTTATTCAATAGAATTTTTATTTACTTCTTTTTTTATTTATATACTTTTCTATTTTTAAATAGAATGTTTTTATTAACAAAAATATTTATCACCTATTAATTAAGATTATAATTTCGATTTTCATTTTTGGCACAAAATTATCATGTAAGTAAATAATTATTTTCTTTAAAAGGAATTTTTAGTTTTTGATAAAGTTGAATATTATGTTCTAAAAGTTCGGAACGTTTAAATGAACTAATTTTTTTTTTTTTTTTAATTAAAATTTTATTACAATTCTCGCAATTTTATTTTCTATTAAAAAATAAAAATTGTACAAATTTTATTTTTGTTTTGTGAAACAATTGTAATGGAGAAATACAAATGGTAGATATTTATTTCTTTTTTCTTCCTTTTCAAAAAGAAAAAAAAACGGGAACTTGTATAAAAAAATTTAATTATGGAATAGAAATTAAGCTAATGTTTTTTATTATTTTCTGTAAAAAAATAGAAAAATGGGATTTTGTGAAAATGTTGTAATTAAAAATAAAAATACTGGATGGAAAATAAAAGGACTTTTGGCAAAGAGAATAAAACTCTGGGTAAAGATTTGATGCTTGAATAATGTGAAAATTCGCGACAAAATTTTCAAAAAGATAATGCGTCCATAAAATAAGAATATTCTTTTTATTGTATAATTTCTCTGATTTCCTATCTAATATATTCCCGTTGTCCGGAATTTGAAAATTCAACAATGGTTAGTGAAACGACAAGATAAATTGAAGACAAACGAAATGCAAAAGTCAGCAAGGTGCGGTAATTGTGAGTCGTGATTATTCTACCATGAAGTCTGCTTCCCGTACCATATATCTAACTTTAAGTTGAAGGCTGGTCGTCAAACTTTATACACACTGATTTTTTGATTCCTAACTTTAATAATTCCAATTTCTTTTCTTAATATTGAAATTTTTATTTAATGCGAAATTTTTTTCTACTTCTTTTTTTACAGATCGATTATGGTCAGGATTTATTTTACGACGGTTGTGGGACGACGAAAATTTGTTTCGGCGCTCCGTCTGGCTGCGAGAGGGAGAGAAATTGCAAGGCTGTGGTTGCTGTTATTGTTCGTGGTGAACGCTACATTTTTGAAATGCAAGGAAAAGATGCTAGATACATTGCTGTTGGACTGTCCACTGACAGTAAAATGGTAATTTTCCTCCTTTATCTGCGGATATTCGTTTTTATTCATAAACTTATGTGAATGAATAATTTTATACAAATATAATTTGCATTTAATGGAATTTTTTTAAGTTGAACTATTTTTCAAGTTTAATTATTTTTGAGTTACGAGTAGTTTCAAGTTTATTTATTTTCTAGATTTATCTATTTTCAAGTTTGTAATTGTAATTTTTATTCTTAAGGAAACAGAATTTTTTGTACGAGAAAAGAATAACAAATTTTTTTTTATTTTTTTAGGGTGATGACAGTGTCGTTGAGTGTGTGGACGAGGGAGGCCGAGTGGGTCTCTATATGTCCTGGAACAGCAGAAGAAGCAACCAACGAATTCGCACGGTATGCAAATGACGATTTGGAAATTTCTTAAGGACGCGTGACACATAATAACGTCATCAGACATGACAAATATTGATCTTACCTTCAACTTTGATTTTTTGAATTGACAACATTTGTTTAATTTAAATATTAATAATTCAGTTAATATTTAATTTAATTAATTTTTAATAAACTAAAAATAATAAATTCTATTAATTGATAATCGAAAGGAATAAATTATTGCAATTTTTAATTTAAAAATAATAAATTCGATTAATTGATAATCGAAAGGAAAAAATTATTGTAATTTTTAAATTAAAATTTCTTAAAATAATAATTCAGTTAATATTAAAATTAAGTAATAATAAATTCGATTAATTGATTGTTGAAGGAAAACAAAATGCTGGCAATTAGGCTTAGTGAGAATGTCTGAGAATTCGTCTGATATAACGGGATTATAATTGTCACACGACCTTATAATAAAGTTTCCTTCAAACTAAAAGCTACGGATGAAACTTAATAATTTGAAATCTTAATTAAAACATTTCATATCTAAAGATACATCTCGACAGTTATATTGAGAAAAGTTTATTGAATATGAAACTGCTATTTTAATTAATGCAAAGTCCAATATCGAACTTCCGATTGTTATTCAATTTGCGAATTGAAATCTCTATTGTGGGATGAATATGATCTTGAATTACGAGAGTGCTGTTGCATTAATAATAATGGGAGGGCAAAAGAAATAAGGTGTATTTTTACACTGAATTTTTTGTGCTTAATTATTATATTTTCAATTCACAATCAATTTAATTAAGATAATTTTCAATGAGTTTGAAGACTTCATTACATTTATATATATATACATTCTTGAATGTAAATATTACAATGATTCTATTTAATTAATAAAATGTTTTTTTTTTGCAGCCGGATGGTGCAGTGAAACTTGAATCAAGCTCGATTCGTGATAATACAGTGTCTTGTACATTTTCAAGAGATAAAAGAACCATTATTAATGGACAAGAATTCGATCTTGTTAGCACACGTTATAAACTTCTCGTGGCATCTGGAAATGGAGCTAGTGGTAAGTTTAGGATTTTAATTTAGAAAAATAAAATAGTTTTTATATGATTTTCGTAAAGTTCCGTCAAGTAATATTTATCATTTGTGATTTAAAGATAAAAAAATCCGTCCTTTCTCTGCAAAAGTATCGCATCATGTATTAGAAAAAAAGGTTGTTATTAAAATTGAACAAAAAATTCATTATTTTTAATATTTTATTGTTTATTATTTAATTTTGTAATTATGATAAATGGAAATTTATTTTTTAGTTAACGGCATTAACTTTCACGATATTATTGTTTTGCCATCGTCTGAGGAAAGACTATTGTCTGACGTCGGTGAAATAAAGGCGGCCAGTAATATTTTATTCCGAATCCATGGCGCTCTGATGTTAGCTTCTTGGATTGGTACAGCATCCGTTGGAATCCTTCTTGCGAGGTATTACAGACAGACGTGGGTTAACTCTCAGTGCTGCGGAAAGGACCACTGGTTCGTCGTAAGTGTCCTTCACATTCTAGGATAAAGTATAAACTAGTAGCTTTCAAGTTTCTCTCGAGCTTTTTCTCTGTACGGTTAGAAAAAAGAATGAAAGAAAAAAAGAAAGAAAGAGAGAAAGAAGAAGAAGAACAGAAGGAAAGAATGAAAAAACATAAAAGACAGTGAAAGAATTCTATTTTCTCGAGATGACAAACCCAATAACTCGAGGAATATATACGCATTTAAAAGAGTTTTCTGTGAGGCAAAAGAGAAAAATTTCTATTCGGTCCCCGTTATTTTTATTTTTATCTGTATTTTCTTTTCTTTTGATACATTTTTATTTCTCTTTGTTGTAAATAGAATATTTGTTAATATTTCGACTTTTGGAAATTCTTTTTCAAGTCGATAATTTCTTTGCAAAGATAAAATTACTGTTTTTTAGATAATTAAATTAATTGTTAATTAAATAATGAAATAAATAAGATAGATTCTTTCTGTTTATAATAAATGAATAATTGATAATTTTTTTGTACAGTGGCATCGATTTTTCATGATCATCACCTGGTTGATGACGCTCGCAGGATTCATTGTAATTTTCGTCCAACTTGGAAGATGGAGTGATGAAACAATACACGCATCCTTGGGACTAGCAACTACAATCTTGTGTTTCATTCAGCCTTTCATGGCGGCCCTGAGGCCCCATCCGGGCGCCCCACGAAGGTCACTATTTAATTGGGCCCATTGGTTTGTTGGCAATGCCGCCCATATCTGTGGAAGTGAGTCCTCTTTCTCTCTAAATAGAAATTTTCGAAATAACCATTGATTACACAACATTTTATTGGAAATTATTTTCGGCCTCTAAGGTTAAAAATATTACATTTCACATCTCAAAAAATGAAAAGAACACATGTTAAGTTTTCTCCCACCTTAGGAATTTATTCTAAAATGACAACACATAATTTTCTCTTACAAAATTAAAACTTAGCTTTTTAATTATCTTTTTAAAGATTTTGAATTTTTAAATTAAAGTATTGCATGTTATTGAATTCTTGCGGAGAATTTTCAAATAAATGAAATTATTTTTTTTTCAAATGTAATATTTTTATTATTTTTGTAATTTATATTGAAAAAGAAATTTCTTTTTCGTTCATATAATTCTTTGATACATATATAATGTCCATATAAGTTTCTTTTCTTGTTAAAATAAAATATTTCTTCTGAGGAAAAGAGAGAAGATTAGGAGAAGTTATTAATAATAACTTCTATTAACTATTTGGGAAAAGAGAATTTAATGACTTTTAAATTAAAAAGTTGGCTTAATGAATTAGTTTTATTTTTCGTTGTTTTTGCTTTTTTTAATAATTAATGGATTTATCTTATTTTCAGTAATTGCCATTTTCTATGGATTCAGTCTTGGAATAAGAAGCAACCTGACTCCAGATTGGGTCATTTGGATTGTTGTCGCGTACGTGGTTTTCCACATTCTGACTCATCTCTTCCTCACGGTAAGGAAACCAAAAGGGCAATTTACATATTACTAGATTAAGGGCGGTGACAATCCACTAGTCTTTTCTGGAATTTAATTAAATTAATGGATTTCAAACCCTCATTCTCGCATTTTCATTCCCCTTATTCGAATGACATTATGATTCTTCAATCACATAAAATTAACGCATTTCACTTATTGGAATTCTCATTTTTTCTACAAAATTAATTTCTACGCGGGAATTCTATTCGACTTTTTGTAATTATTTATCCCGTAAAATTAAATTCTTTTCAAAATTTTTATTTTTTTAGACTTTATAGTATTTACTTTTTAGAAATTTTATATTCTTCGTTACAAATTTATTTGATTTTTTTCAAATTCAATTTTTTGAAATAAAATTGCGTCACGTTTTAAAAATTTAAATTGTTTAATTTTCTGTTTGCTTCTTAATAATTTGTTAATTTTAAAAATAAGTTGTAAAAAAATTGAACGCTGAGAATTTGTGGATCATATAAATTTTTGCATTGTATTTAAAAAAAATTAGAATATCTCAAAGTGAGAGAAATTTTATATCCTTTACGTGTATATTGATATAAAAAATGCGTCACAATATGAGGGTTTCATAATTCGCTTAGTTATTGTGGAGTTTAATTGAATGGAGTAATTAACGTGAAAGCCCAACACAGAGAATTAAAATTGTCTTCATATATATATATATATATATATACTTTCATTTTGATTAAAAGGAAATGTTATAAAAATTATTTTTAAAAAACGTACAAAAATAAATTTTTTAAAAAATAAAATATATTAAAAACAAAGAAAACATTATTTTTATTAAAAACTAGTTAAAAATTAATAAATTGCTGATTGCAGTATAAATTATAAAAAAAAATTTACATTTAGAAACTATGTAATTGGTTTTTTTTTCTAGTGATGTTAAATTATTGCAATATAAAATTAATTTATGTTCATTTGAACGTTTGGAATTTGAGGATCATGTATTTTTTAAAAAATGGAATTTTTGGAAATATGTAAAATATAATTGTTCTTTTTAAAAAGTAAAATATATTTTTTAAAGTAGTAGAAAAATATTAAAGCATCTTTAAGTAAGCATTTCCTTTTTTCCTCTATTTTTGAGGGTTGAAAAAATACTGTGGGTGAATATTTTGTAAAGCATGGGTGCATAAATTTAAAATTCGTCTCTATGTTTTTAGAGTGATTTATGTGACGTGAACATGCTTTGGGCGGGAAAAAATCCACAAATGCAGTGATATTTAAATAAATATACAAGAATCGTTAATTTCGCATTAATAAAATGTAATTTTAAACATTAACAGAAAAAATGGTTCTTTTTACAGTTTACTGGCTGTATTTCGGACAGACAAGGAAGTCAGAGAGTTAATTCCTTCCCCATGAAAGATATGCATTCACGTGGGTCAATGTCGCATCCAGATGCCAGGCGGGACGCTTCCGTATGTGCCGTAAAATTTTTCTCCTCTCTAAATATTACTTTTTCATTTTAATTTTCTTTGTTTTTTCTTTTTTTCCCTTTTATTATACAAAATCTTGATTTTTCATAAGTATAAAATTTACTTTTAACTGTTCAATTACAGTATTTTTCATTTTATTTTAGTAATTTTAAATTTTTCTAAAGTTTTGATCATAATGAACGTTGATATGAATTTAGAGTGATTGGAAATTATCAATAAACTGATATTCCTTTTTTTCTTGCAGAATTCGGGACTGAGAAAGTTGATCTTTGGTATCTACTTTGTCGTGATCGCTATCTTTGCAGCAGTGCTCATAGTAATAGTCGTCCTGGCGCCAATTGAGGATACGTGGAAAACCTGGATGAATAAAATTTAAATTCTCTATTTTTCTAAAAAAAAAAGAAGAGCAAACGTAATCACGAAAAAAATTCGCCCATTCGAATTTTGCCCTCCTCCCCCCTTGAGGAAAGCGTATAAAGAAAACAAGAAAACGGAAATGATAATAATCATTTTGAGAAAATATTTATTTTTGTAAGTACTTTTTTTCAAATTCTATTTATTCTTCTTTAATATTCTTAGATTTATTCTTCTTTCATTTGTTTTTATTTTTTGTATTTTTATTTATTGATTTTATTTTCCGAATTTTTATTATTCTTGTTCCTGTTTTCCGTATTTTTATTCTTATTTTTAAATATTTTTTTCATTCGTATATTTATTATCGCTAGTTATTATTCTTATTACTATAATTATTATTGTTTTTTTAAAAACAATTTTTTGTCTCGTATTGAAAAATAGTCTAAAAGTTTACTTTTTGAGTCTTTATACGTCTTTTTTCTCGGAGTCCCCCACAAAAGAAAGATAAAATCTGGTTTCAAGCTAGACTGATTGTGATTCGAAGGTAGTCTTGAAATTTGACGGAAAGAAATAATTTATAGTGCAAACAAATTGTACTTATTATAATAATTATGTATTATATTTTAAAATATGTTTCAAATATTTTGAAGCATTTATAACGATGTAATTAAATTGTGGCATCGCAATTACGGAAATGAATCTATTTGAATGGTTTTTAGCCATTCATTGTCATGCTATTTTTTTATTGAGGCAATTTTTCATTCCATGAAATCAATACATTCTGTTGTTGATGGGAATTTGTCATTTTATATTTTTCATATAAAAAAATGCAGGAAATTGACAACTTCTCGAAAAGGTTTTTTGTTTATTAATTTAAGAAGTTTGACAAAAAAAACTCCTTATATTTAGAAGAGGAAAACTTGTTTTATAGTTTTGTGCTTAAGTTTGAAAGAATGGTCTTTAATCTAGACAAACATTTACAGTATTAGATTCACACTTTTTTATTTTTACACTTGTATTGCGTTAATATCTCGATTTTCATGGGCTTCGATATTTAATGAGCGTTTATTGAAATGCAAATCAAATAAAATTGTTTAGTCTCTATTTGAAATTGTACATAGGAGAGTTTTTCGAAAAATTTTCGTATAGAAGTGAAATTTATATTTTGTTAATTGTTTTTGTCGAAAAAGGCCTCGAATTATTTTTTACGATATTTTAATTATTTTTGTTGAATGTTCCCTCGAGATTGAGAGTTAATTTTGATAGGTTGACATTTAGTTTCTTTCAAAATCAATTATCACATTTTGGATATTTGAATTATTTAGAGAAAATTTAATATTAATATTACTTTTTGATCTCTGAGGTATAAACTAAAATTTTGCTGATTAATGATTAAATTTGCATTTGTTGATTTGCGAGAATTTCTGAAATTGAATTTAATTAAAATAAGTTGGAATTTTTTCTGTCGATGTTAAAGCATTTTTATTTTGTGTAAGTTTATAATAGAGAGTGTCTTTTTGGAAATTGTTAATTATTTTTTTTGATAGACTAGAGTAAGTTAAATTATTTGTTTCGTCATAGATGAATTTTATTGTTGTACTGCCAGAATCATTTTGAGATTCCTGAAGCCATAGTAAAATGAGTGAAGCAATATGATTTCTGGTGAGAGTATCTTGTGCTCTACTATAATATACTCATGAATAAATGATATAAATTATTATTATAATAATAAATAATTGTTAGGAATAAGGTATATAAGGGAATTTATTAATAAATTGCAGATTTTTAGTAATATATTGGAGAAATTTTCTCATTTCGGAAAAATCGTTTATTTTCTTTTTTGGAAATAATGCTCTTGTTGGGCTTTTTACTTGAATTTCTTTTCTTTAGAATTTTCTTTTGTAAAAATTATCTTTTAGGAAATATTTTTTTCTGGTTACAATTTTTCCTTTTTTGAGATTTTTTTTTGATGAAAATTTTCCATTTTCATAATATTCCATTGTCTCCTGTTCTATTGACTTTTTTTCTTATTTTATTCTATTTTATCATTGGTTTTCCTCTTTTTCTTTTCTGAAAAAAATTGAATATAGAAAACTTGAGAGAAAAAATTTCTCTTTTTTTTCAAGTTTTCCAGATTTTTTCTTTCAGAGAATTTTTTGTTTGTCTTTGATTTATTTCACAACTCTAGACGGGTCTATTTATTATTGATAATTAATTTTTTTATTTTATCATCTCTCTCTCTTTCTTTTATTCTTTATTTGGAATTTCCTCATTTATTTTTTCCCCCGGTATTTCTTCACAAACTCGGCAGTGTGCTCGTAAACATGGATATGCGAAAACGAAAGATAGGATTGCGAAACAGATTTTTTACCGTCTTTATCACACTCGTTTCGTATTTTTTTTCGTCCATAGAACATTCACGTACTTTATGTTTAGTTATATAAATTTCGTTTATCCCCTAAGTGAAACAACTTTATTTTTCGCTGTCGTGAATTTCGTATTTTCTTTTTTTCTGGGTACATTTATGTAATTGGGTAATTTTCTATTTTTTTTAATCATCTTGTGTGTGAAAAAAATATCTCTCGTTTTATTTTTCGTGTTATGAAGGAGAATTTTTTGAAAATTCACATGTAGCTTGAATTTTAAGTAAGTGAAATTCACTTTGAAAAATCTGAAATCAGTGGACCTTGTCTATTAAATTTGAACATCTATAGATAGGAAGGGAATAATTACTTATGAGAAGACTTTAATTACATTCCCCCTCCACTAAAAAAACAACACTTGGGTCATTGTTTGCTTTTGGTCAAATTAGGTCAATTAATTTAATTCATCCATAAATTTTCTTTTGTGAAATATTTTTGTTTGTAAATAATTCATAATATAGGAACAATTTATTTCCCTGAAGACTCATTAAAATTCAGTGTATTTTTTTCGTAAAAATGGTAAAAAATATCATTTATTGCAAATACTTTTGTTTGTTTGTTTGAAAAACACATCTGAGACCGTGTAATTGAAAAGAGAAATAAAAGTAGGGGGAAAATCCATAAATCAAATCGTAAACTCATTCGTTGCTTGTTTACTGTACCAATTTACCACATGTTGTGTTTTTGGTGTTCCATTTTAACTGCGTTTTTAATGCGTGCAAACGAAAACGTAATTTCCGTGACAGAGAAAATTTGCGAACGTGAATGTTTCCTTATTATTTCTTATTTCCTTTTGTTTTCAATTTTTTGTTATTGCAATTGAAACAGAAATAGTGGATTATAGAATTAATAAAAGGAAGTAAATTTATTTCTTTTTTAACTCTCTTAAATTTGAAACTCAAATTAACATTTCATGATTCAAATAAATAATTTCTGATAAGAGTAAATATTTGACTTAAATAAATGTTTCTTGAGTTAAATAAACATTTATTCACTTAAATAAATATATTTTTTTAGTCAAATAAATATTGTTTGACTCAACAAAAAATAATTTTTTTTTGATCAAAATAAATGTTTCCTGACAAAAAGAAATTTTATTATTATTTATAATGTTAAATAATTAAATTTTTAATGAAACTTAACTTTTCGTATGATAGAATTTCGTTTATGTGTGAAAAGAAGACCTGAAGTAATTTTATTTTTTCAAAAGTTGACGAAATAGTGTGGTTTCTGGATTGGAAAACTCTTGTGACGGAAGCTGTGTGGTTTGAAAGTTTCCTTTTGTAACTGCGAGTAACCCCTGTTACATTAAACTTTTAGTTTTTATACATTCACGTTCAGCAAATTTTTTTTATTTTTTGCCACATATAAAATATTTGAAATTTTTAAGGAATAAATAAATTATTACGATTTCTTTTTATATGCATTTCGTGGGACGCATGAAAATTCACTCTCACGCACAATAAACTTATTTGGAGAATTTTCTTTCTCTGTTAAATACAAATTTTTGGTGAAAATAAAAATGTACAATTAATGGAAATCGAAAAATATTTTCTTCACTCAATAATGATTTATTTCAGCCTAAAAATATTTATTTGAGTCAAATATTTTTTTTATTCAAGAAATCTTTGTTTATGTTTATTATTTGATATTTTTCAATGTAGGTACAAAATTTGATATTATTTTTACCATTTTTTAAAATTTCTATTATTTGTTTCTCATTCTTGTTTTATATTGTAACATTAATGTTAATATTGATTAGTTAATTGATTTAATAATTATTAATATTAATAATTTAATTCATATAATATTAGAGTGTAATAAGATAATTGCCGACGGCCGTAGTCGTTAAGGCACGTGAATTAGTGAGTCGAATGTTTAGGGTTAGTGGTTCGATTCCCCCCTAGCGCTGCGAGATAAATTGTTTTGAAACCGTAGTTTGAAAAAAATATACGAAAAGTGAATTTTATTTTCTGAGACATAAGACAAAGAAGACTTAGAAAATAAAAAAAGAAAATTGAGAAAAATGAGAGTTTTTGTTTCAATTAATTTGTCGTGATGAAGAAAAGGAGAAAGTGAACAAAATACAACACAGAACACACAGCCCTTGAATAGTGTGATGGTACCTTCTCTACCCCTCCTCCCTGTAAAAGAACTTCCTTCCGCTCTACAAAGTAGTGAGAATCAGAGAAACACTCAACCCAGACCTTAATCGCGACAATTTTCTCGACATACAAAAGAAAAAATTTTTTTCGGGCAACTTAGGTCTCTTGTGTAACTAAATAGTTGTCCTATTTTAAACCCCTGCTTTTCTCTTTCTCTTTCTGTTGTTCACCTCTATATTTATATGTATAGAGCTTTTTCTCGTATTCACGCTCTTGTATTTTCCCCTACTTTCCCCTACTCTCTCTGTATTCTTCCCCCCCCCCTTTCCACGTCACCTTCTCCTCTCTTTATTCCTCATCGCACTTTACTATGTAGTCAATTCCCCCCCTCACACAACCACCCGTTTACTATAATTTGAAAATTGCGCGCGCACTCGGCCACCCTCGGTTTAGTTCGTTTTTCCTCGTTTTTAACTCCCGATGCCGCCACTGTCGCTCTTAAGCCACAGTTCGATTAAAACCACCGGCCCGGCCGGCGATTACTGTTCTATTTTGTGTGAAAAATCCGGCGTCAGTTTTCATCTACGTGAACGTGTATATAATTTATTGTCGTTTTTTTCCAAATTGTATTCGGTGGTTGAAATCGCGAATTATCGAATCGGGTGTAAGAAATTTCGTTTCCTCTTCCTTTTCTTTCGTAGGGGAATGGAAAGAAACGTGTTATAATGGAAAGCTCCTGTGCTTGTGATAAGGTGTTTTTTGATAAAAGTGTTTCTCTTTTTTTATTTTGATTTTTAGTTGGAATATATAGATCCAAGGATATATAGATATATGTAAATGTGTTTGTCCATCTATGATATAGTGAACATATATTGGTGAACATTGGATTATTCCCGGGGATATCAAGTGGAGGCAGAGAGAGAGAGAGAGAGAGATGATGGCGAATTTGTGTGTTGCTTAAAAAAAGCAAAGCGACACTTGTTATTTGGATTTTTGAAAGAAAAGGTTTGTTTTCCTTTTGTTTATTTGATCTACAGACAGTTTTTTAACGTTGAGGTGATAATCCCTTTGACAATCTTCATATTGTGTCGATTCGAAATTGTTTAGAGAAGGACTATTTTTTACGATTGTATTTTTTCCTTTTTTTACTGACATTTGGTTTCTTTTTTTATCATATTTTCTCTAATTTTGCAATATTTCATTGGGAGATAGTAATTATTTTAAGGAAAAGAGAAGAATAGGATATTTTAGGTTGGAACATTTTAAAGACAATATTGATTTTTTGGAGTAAGATAACATAATGCTAAATTTAAGATTTAATGGAATCTGAATATGGTTATTTTGTAAATTTAGATACATTGTCACATTGTTATCTGGTAATTTTTATTTTAAATTCGAGACATAGATTTTATCTTACAGTAAGATATTCTTTCGTTCCCTATTTCTTTGGTAAACAAAAATTTTTAATTCGGAGCAAACTTAATTTCAAGACACAGGTTTTATGTGAGAGTAAGAAATTTTTCGCCTTTATTACTCCTTTTTTGTAGTAGACAAAATTAAATGTTTCTTGAACCAGACAATTATTTCTTGTCATAAATAAATAATTCTCGATCTCAATAAACATTTCTTTACAAAAATAAATTTTTCTTGAGTCAAACAAAAATTTCTTTATTTAAATAAATATTTATTGATTAAAATACATAATTTTTTAGTCAAATAAATATTTCTTGAGCCAAATAAAAACATTTATCGACTCAAACAAAAATTTCTGTTTTTATCCAATAACTTTTATGTTTATCAAATAACATAATATTTTTATCAAGCGAAATAATTATTTTTACAATTTAATTTAATTAGTCATTTAATTTATTTGACTAGTTAAAACGAAATTTATGCTAAAAAATCAATTTATTTTTATTAGTCTTTGGATTTAAAAACAAACAAAAAATATGCAGTAATTCTCTCGTATTCACTGATTGTCATTCATTATGTTATTTAATTATCACATTTGATAATTAATTTTTTTTATTGTACGATTTATTGCAAAAATGTTTTATCTCTTTGAAAAATTTCAATTTTTTTCGTTATTGGATTACTATTATTATCAATGATTTTTCAATTTAAAATGACTTATAAATGTATGATGTAAATTCAGTCCCTTTGATTTCGTTGCTGTTAAAAGTTTTGAATTTTCATTGCTTTTTGTTTCATTATCTTTTTGAACTAAATTGGTTATGAAACTCGGAGCCCTTGAATTATTTTTTCCTCTTTCTATTCTACCTCTCCTTTTCTCTCTGTTTCTCTTTTATTTTTCGTTATTTTTTTATTTCTCTATTTTAAAATATTGTTATAAAATATTCTCTCTGTTTTCCAAAAAATTTCTATGACTTTATAATGGTGGAAGGATTTAAAAATTGTGTGTATTTACACTTAGAGAACACGTTTCTTTTAATTTTTTAAATCCTCAAAGAGTTTTATTTTAAAAAGAGTCAGCTTTACTTGGAACTTGTTATTAGTTTTAGAGTTAATAAATAAATAAATAAAGTTACCTAATAAAATGAATTTTTTTAAAAGTAAATTTCTCTTATGACTTACTTTTTGCTTTTGAATTAATAAACTTTATTAATAAATTAGTAGAAATTACCAGTTATTAGTAAACTTTGATTGTAGTAAATTTTGTTAATAAATTAATTGAAATTAATCGAAATTGAGATTTAGAAAACCATAAAGAATATTACGTTATTAAATATATTTTAATTTGTTGATAATAAAGAAATAAAAAAGAGGAAAAGGAACAAAATTGACTTATTTATAAAAGAATAGAGAAAGGTGAAAATTAGTTCTACATTTATATAATGATTAAATAAAAGATTTATGAAAGCAATTACTTTTATTTTTACGACTGCAAAATCTGTAGAAAAGACTTGATGACAAATCGAGTGAGAAAATATTTTACGGGTTTTATCCCTTCCAACTTAGTTAAAGACGACAAAAAGAGCTTTTGCGAAGAGAGCGAGAGAAGAATCGATTTTCTGATTATTATAAGGGAGGGGATAACTTGCAATATATATACATATATATAACAGACTGCCGGAGTAATTACTCCAAATATATATATATATATACATATATAACTCGATAATGTAAACAGAGAAATTGATGACGCCTTTAAGCTCTGAATTCTCTGTAACGAAATAGGCTATTTTTTTACTATAAAAACTCGTAAAGGAAGGACAAATATTAATTAAAGAAGATAAAACATTTTTGCAAGAAACTTCACTCAAGTGTCACATTACATTTTTTATGTTTAGAGGGCATTCTGTGTCAAAGCGTACCGACAGTAAAAAGACTATCTAACGCGTACAGAGAATTTTTCGAATAGGTTTTTTTTCCTATAAAAAGAAAATTAAATCCTTAATCCTAAAAAAATGAAAACTTGAGAGTTTTGAGGCAGATTTCAGTGGAAGGGGTTATTTTTTCAAACACTGAAACAAAAATTTATTTTATTCAAATAACCGAGCAGTTGTTTATTATAAAATACATTTTTTCTTGATCGAAAAAATATTTCTTAAGCCGGACAATATTTTCTTGAGCCTAATAAATATTTTTTAACCTAAATAAATATTTCTTGAATGAAAAAAGAAATTTTTTTGACATAAAGAAATAATTGTTGTTCAAGTAAATATTTGTCAATTATTAAAAATATTTTTAGTAATATTTACTTAATATTTCTTCTTTAATAAATTAAATATTATTTATTTAATATCAATATAGTACTAATCGTAATTAAAAATGGAATTAAAAGACCTAATTGTAAATTTAAGAATTGAAATTATACTTGTGCAATTAATGTTAAAATTATAGATATTTAATGAGACATTTTTATGTAAAAAAATTTATTTTAATTTCCTGCATATAATATATAATTTGAAAAATTTAGAATCAAAGTTTACTTTTCATGTTTATATTATATATATACGTAGATATAAAATAACGTTCTTTGTGCATGTAACTTTAATTAAAATTGTTCAGGACTCGCAGGAGCGTTTATCGAGATATTTTAATTTTAAAAATTCATTAAAAAAAAGAGAAAAACAAAATATGCTTCGTAATTAAAATCAATTTAAACAAATTCTGCTTTCTGTAAATTAAATTTTCTTTTGATTATAAAGAATTGGAATTTAATTCTACATTTTTATTTTATTCAAAAAAGCAGCATATAATTTAATATTTTGAGAATACTGTTATATTTCCGTAACAGAATATTATTAATAATAATAATTAATGATAATTATTTCTAGTATTATTATTATTATTATATTATTACTATTTCTATTGTTTTCATTTTAATCGTTATTTAAATTAATTTCAATTAGTCAGGTATTTAATTGTAAAGCTGTTTGAAAGAGATGAAATAGTTTCAATATTTGTTGTTAAATTACTTTGGTATGCTCTCAAAAAGTTGCATATGGGAAATATTTCGTTAAAGGAATATATATATAATGTGCTTTTCCATATTATGGGAGCAATATTACTTCATTTTACCACAAGGTATAGCATTTTTATTGATTCAATTTAGGAGCGGGAAAATGATGAAATAATTTTTCCATAGTCACTATTTTTTTGCGTGATACTAATTTTATTAGACTTGATCTATATGTAGGGAATTGTAAAAAAAGTTACAGGTTTAAATTTAGTTATTGGATTTTGATTTTATTGTGTGTCATGTTCGTTGAAAGATCGTCACGTTTTACCAGAGAATGTATTTTCTTGCGTGTATTGTATATACATTTATACGTAGATACATTCATTAATAACTGGTTTTTATTGTCGACAGTCGAGAAAATGAAACGGAAAAAACGTTGTTACGCGTTTATTTGTAGGGCGTCAAACTATTCATCAGTCTGTGTGTTTTTCTGACAATTCACTGTCTCTAGAGGAAATGGCAATTGTTGCGCTTCCACGGAAGAAACGGTGAATCATTTTCGGCAAAATATTTAGTGTCTCAGTTTTATTGGTCTATTATAAAGTGAAGTTTTTTTTTTTTTTGCGAACGCCAAGGTCACCGCCAGATGGCAGTTCAGTTCTTTCTTGGAATTTTCACTGCCATCTGGTGGTGACCTTGGCGTTCTCAAGTGGAGAAATTAAACACCAAGTTATCAAACATTTCTTTTAGTTTAAAATATTAATTTCATAGTAATTTAATTTTTCCTTCAGTTAAAACTTTTGAGTGGTTAACGAATCGGCACTATTTCATTAGTTAAAAAAGAAGTTATTAAAAATTTGGAGAGTATGGGACAATATCGGATAGGATTTTAATTCAATTTCCTTGAGGATTATCTTTTCCAAGTGGAGAGTGTTATTTTGATAAATAATCGACACTTTAATAATAATTTACAAGTGCCTATGATTTCGCATCAAAGCATATAACGATCACATTCGAGGTACTTATCTCGTTACTTCGGCTCAGATGCATTTAACAGCGCATCTCATTCTATACGTATATATACATATATATAGGGAGCAGAGAATATAGTTTACCAACGTTATTTCATCTACTCAACAACCTCGTAAAATCTCAGATCGAGGTAAATACGCTCGGGGAAATGAATTTTGACGAGAAATATCTCTTTCAATTAAACTATATATTTTCCTTAAACAAAAACGAGAATATTGTCTTGAAAAACAAAGGTTGAAAAAAGAGAATGAGAGAGAGAGAGCAAAGGCAATGCAAAGCAAAATTACATATTCGACCAAAAATCTCGAAAATATTTTTTCCTAAAATTTGTTCAATAATAATAAAATTAATGTTTAAATTTAAATGAAAGTTTAAATGACTTATCTAAAAAGTGAGTCTAAAAGTTTAAACAGTATTGGCCAAAATTGTTCCAAACTCTCTAACTTTGAATTAGTTGTTTTTGATTAATGAAATATTAATGGAAATTAAATTAAATAGTGTCGATTTGTTAACTACACGAATTTATTAACTGTTTTGCCTAATTTTCAGTAAAAACAATTAAATAATAAATATGATAGTAATAAAAAATATTTAATTAATAATAATAATAATTATAGTAATAACTATAATAAGAATAATAATAATGATGTTAATATTTATTATTATTCTGAAAATATATTTTATGAACAAATTGTACTGAATACGAGGAATAAATTAAATTGAAATATTATAGAATAGGAACGGGAATTACGGGAGAGAAATGTTGGAAATAATTAATATTGTTTTATCAAGCAAATGAAATGTTGTCTAAAACATATTTTCCAGACATATTTCTTTGGAAATGAAAATACCCAGGCGGAAAAGTCGGACGAATGCCGGATCAACCAACCGTCAAGAATCCGCGCCGATTGATTTGGAGAGTCAATGCCGGTACAGGCAGTCTGTACCGATTCGGGTGCTAATGTCTGCTGGCGCGGTACAAAGACGGATCCGACCGCCGGATCAAAATTTATACTGTGGTATAATGGCTGTGCGTCCGGCTCGGTACAGATTTCATGCCGCCGAACAACCGGCGTTGTACTGGCATTCGTCCGCCTGGCAACCGGAGCGGTGCAGGTATTCTACTGGAACGTGACTATGTGTTGTAATGGCTGCGCGTCCAGCTCGATACAAATTTGATACCGCCGAACAACCGGCGTTGTACTGGCATTCGCCCGTCTGACAACCCGAGCGGTACAGACATTCTACCGACTGCGGACTAATATCATTTATGTTCTTATTATTAAGATTTCAATTAATAATAATATGCTAAGAATATGGCTATCGTCATTGTTTTTCTAAAAAAAATTAATGTTTTCTAAAATAATTTTTTTTTAATTAACACATTATTCAGAATTTTCAGAAATAGATTTTTTTACAATGCAAAAATTTAGCTATAGTCTTATTGTTTCAATAAAAATTAATAAAATAATAATTATAGTAATAAAAATTTTTAATCTATTATGTTGTAAAAAATTTTTGTAGGAGAATTGTTTAAAGTTTAAATATTAAAAAAAGAATTAACAATACAATAGAATATAAAATTCAATTTTAAAAATTATTGAATTTGAAAAATAGGTTTTAATTATATTTTTATTTATTAATTAACAACTATATTAAAGAATTAAATTTTTTTGTTATAATCAAATTTTTTAAATATTTATAAATAAAGTATACAGATAATTATTTATAAATATAAAAAAATGAATAATAAAAATAAAAAAATAAATATAATAATAATAATAGAATAATTAAAAAAATAAAAAATTTTAAAATATTTTTTAAAACCCTAGATTTATTTACATAATATTCATAAAATGCTAAAATATCCCAAAGTATTTGTAAAAGTATTATTTATTGTTTGCTTCGTAGCGGTATTACATATCGACATTATTATGCTCAGATCCGCATGCGAGCGAATAGCGTAGTGGTTAGCGTGTTAGACTTCGGTGCTTCGATTAGGAATAGCTTGGGCTTCGTATCCCACTTGCGAGCGTTTAGAATTTTAATGTGTAAAAAAAATGTAGAATGTGTTAAAAATGTTGGAAATGATCTATAAATAAATATTAATTAACATGCACCATGCATAGTTAATGAAATATTTTTTTATTTTATTTTTCAATAGAAAATATAATTTAGTCTGGCTAGACGGGCGAATGCCAGTAGAACGCCGGTCCGCTAAAGCGAGTCGTCTTTGAAAGAATATTTGGCCCGCCGCGGTTGCTAGAGCGGACGAATGCCGGTACAACGCCGGTTGTTCGGCGGCATCAAATTTGTACCGAGCCGGACGCGCAGCCACTACAACACATTGTCATGTTCCAGTAGAAAGCCTGCACCGATCCGGTTGTCTCGCGGACGAATGTCAGTACAGTCTTACCGACGTCTGTACAGGCGCGGTACGATGCCAGTGGTAAATTTCCGCCTGGGTATTTCACAATGTGTTTAGTTGAAAATTTGCGAGTTCATTACTTCAGAACACAATTCCAAATTGTTCAGTGTGTGTTTCGCATAAATTTTAGTTTCACGTGTGTGTGGGTAAATTATTATATATATACTTGAAATGTATTTATGAAAAAGAAATGCAAAAATGCATAAAACAGTTTCTCGAAGTGCATGATGCAAATGAAGGCAAATTTAGATTTTTAGTTTTCTTATTTTGATTCAAAATATATTTTTATACTCTATTCTCTAAATTTTGAATTAGTAAAAATATTCAACAATTTGAATCAGTGATTGACTTCTCTTAATTAAAGTGGTAGTTTCTACTAATTTATTAGTAAAATTTTTATATACAAAATTTTTTTGCATCAAGCATTATTGAAAATGTTTAAATTCAATTTACAGAGAAAGTAAAGTGATTTTTTTTCTAAATATACCAATTTCTCATACAATATATTATGTATAGTATACCGTTTCTTTGCAAAGGAGGAAGTTTTCTTTAAATTAATTAAAATGTCATGCCACGGTAAATGGAACTCTTTATGAACAAAATTAAAATTCAGTTAATCGCCATAATAAAGTTTATTTTCATTAGAAAAAAATATTACTTAATTTTCAAAGACACGAGAATTGTATTAAAAATTACAAATCGTATATATATCTCAGAAAATTTACAAAATTTTATAAATAATACATGAAACGTGAATAATTTATTTAATAAAATTGCATTTATTGGAAAATTAATTTTTTTTAGAAAAAAGAGACAAAAAATAATATTCCCTTGAAAAAACGGTCTTGGAGGGGAAAATTGGTTTCATATTTTATTGGGTGTCACTCTGTTAGATGTTGAAGAACGAAAAAGAAATTGGCGCGCGGTTTTCGGGGTCAATAACCTCGAATAATCTTTTTTTTCTTCCATTTTTTTTACTTTCTTCTCATGCATATCTTCTAACCAAAAGCTCCTAGATCCTCGTTATCGAGGGAAATAACTCCTCGTTTATCGAACCCGCATTTTCACGCTATTCGAATCCACTTAAAAAAAAGAAAAAAAAATTGTATATGTATATGTGTGTTGCAGGTGTGTTATCTACCTCGAAAAGTGGAAATATCAATATTCTTTCGGAGTCCGTTTTTATTTGGAGGAAAACACGCAATTCGGTAAATAGTAATTTGGCAAATTACTATTTGGTAAATGAAAAGGGAGTAAAAGAGAGAAAGTTGGAGGACCAAAAATTTTTTGGAGGGAAAAGTCAGGGCTGACTTAAACAGCCTTTGGTTCGATGAACTGGAGGAGAGTGTGTCAAATTGTTTGAAGTACGTGAGAGAGCAACGAGTACATGTTATGGGTGGTACGATGTTCGGACCCTCCCGCCATTGGCTCTTCCTAATCCTCGGATACTTGACTATAGTGACAACATTCGCCCAAAATCCCATTGAAGAGAAAACAACCTTCGAAGCTGCCTTTCAAGGTAAGAGTTCATTTTCATAAATAAATATTATTTCCTTTCTTTATTTTTACAGCAACAGAAAAAAAACGAAAAAAATTACAATGTTTTTAAAGTTTCTTGTGTTTTAAGTAGGACCATTTTTTTGCTACCTACTTTATGAAAATTTCATTTCTTTTACTGAAAGGTCCCTGAAAATAGCGTCAACGCTATAGCCAAAAAGAATTTTTTTTCTTAAATAGGGAAATCAGGGGAAAGAAAACTAATATTTCTTTGTAAAATTTACTAATTCAAGAGCAAAAAGTCACTATTTCGAATTAGTAAACATTTTCTTCAATTTTACAAATTCGTTTTCAACTTATTCGCTTTTTTGGCAAAGAAAAGAAAATATTTATAAATAAAAGAATGTTTATTTTGAAGGACATTTTAAAAAGAGTATGGTAGTAGTACGTGAAAAAAGAGGTAGACATAATAAAGTTACTGTTAGCATAAGAAGAGAGAACGGAAACTGAAATGGAGTCTGACTATATAAAACTTGTTCTACTGCCAGTTGCATTGAGCTGTTCTACTGATTTTCTTCCTTTTCTTCTCTCGTCGCCTTATTCACTTGTGTATATTGTGTCTGTAAATCTTATACATTTGCTGTTATATTATTACAATTACATCTTGTTTCGTTAAAATTCTTTTCTTTTAAATTTTTATAAATTTCTTAATAGAATTCCCTCAGTGCGTATTTTTCAGTCAATTTTCATCATTTTGGGGGTAAATTTAACTCTTCATAAAGAATTAGTAAAAAAATGTTTACTAATTTGAGTAATATTTACTAATTAAAAATGAAAAAGTCAGTCGCTAAATGCAAATTAGTTAACATTTTTGCTAATTCAAATTTAGAGAGAACAAGAAAAGCGATTGTAACGCTATTATAAATTACGTAAATAATTTGTTAAAAATTCTATAATTAAAATAATGTTTTCCTTGACCGTATTAACGTGTTATCCTTTCAAGGAATCTTGATGTAATTACTTGACTTGCAATTGAATTAAGGCATTCATGTCGCGTGTTTTAGAATTAATGCTAATGGTGAATAACGTTCTTGTTCTCTACATTTTGGATTACTAATGGCCCCAAAGCAATTAATGTCAACTCCAGTTGCAAGTCTTTAGTTATAGTCACTCTACACTCTATAAAGCTCATTATATAGATATAAATTTTTTCTTCCTTCACTTAAAAAAAAAAAATATATAATCAAATGGACCAGTAAGTACAATCCGAGTTAACACAATTTGTTTTTATTAAGCAGAAAAGGAAAAAGTCTGTGTAAAATCGATAATAGTGAATATTTATTTTGCCCCTTTTTTAATTTTAATATTTCGCGTAACTTCATTTACAGGGTTTGTATGTATTAAGTAGCGGGAAATTAAAAAAAGCAGTGCGCACTGGAATATATATTTAGTTTACGACACGAGTCACATTGAGAGAGAGAGAGAGAAAGAGAGAGTAGTTATTTTTAATAGGAAAAGTTTCGTTCGCTTGGATGAAAATCTTTTTAGACGAAAATATTGTAAATTTTATATACGTGTATATACTCAAAGAGAATTTGGTTTCTCGTTTTTTCTTTTTTTTTAAATAGAAAATAGTTTTTAATAAAAATCGAGTTCAATTTAATGGTATTTTCATATAGTTTATATGGTTTATGAAACTTTTGATGCTTTTTTTTAAATACAAGCCTAGGTTTTTTTGGATAGAACAGAATTTATTTGAACCACGTACCTTTTTAATTTAACCCAATAACTAGAATATTTATTTTAACTTAATATTTATAGTTTTAAAATAAATTATATTTAATTTAGTAATTGTTTTTAGTATAGTGAATTTTAATAATGAGTAGTATTTAATTATGTGATTAGAGAGAAATGTTTATTAGTCAATTTTTATTAATATCGTTTTTTATATTAACATTAGCTGTTTGCCTTTATAAATCAACATTGTAAATTAGATTTTTCAAATTTGCTGACTCGTTGAATATGTTTAGGGAAAGTTGAATTCAGCAGAACCTTAAATTCATGTGTTATATTTTATGTATGTGTGTAGGTATATATTGATGGTCGTATATTCCTCGTACCGCCAGTCTTGTGTTCATAAATGTTATTGAATTTACTCGAAAAGTTATATCCCTCATTATGGTATATAATAACATATGCCAGTCATACTAATGTTACATATTAATTATATTGTTTGTCGTGTCTAATTATTTTTTCTGCACAATTGCATATACTAATGGAAAATATTATTTTGATTAATTATTACTGCTTATTATTATAACAAATTTTATTAAAATTCTTCGCAAGAATTAAATTATTCTTATAAATAATATAGTAGTAGGCTTTGGGAGTCAAATGTATTTTTTTTGAAGGGATGTAAAAAGAAATTCTCCCGAAATGAGTATGAAATAAAAGGAAAATCAATAAATTTCGAATGCAATATAAAATGTAATTTTTTCTCCATTATTTTTTGCGGAGCCATGAAGAGAATAAAATGACTTTAATTTTGAAACAATATTGAGATAAGAGTGAAAGCAAATGGAAAACAAGCGACTGCGGGGGTGCTAGAAAGTTGAAGCCATTGAAGCAACTTGATGAGTTCCGTTTCTGATATAAAACTCAACGAGCAGAATTCTTTCTAAGCATATTGTTCTTATCGGATAACTTCTCGAATCGGATTTTCTACTTTCTTTCTTCGTTCTTCGTTCTTTTTCTTCTCCTTCTTCTTGTTCTTTTTTTTAAATACAAAAGGGTAATTTCCGTCTTTTCTAAGGAAATTGCCGACAGTTCTTTTTAATACCGGATTTCTACCCCTCCACCAATCTCTTGACAATCCCGTTTCACCTTATTCGACGATAACTGCATTCAGTTTGCCTGGCGTTTGCAATGTGGATAACGATATAACCGCGCGCGCGGCAAGTTTATAATGGGATCCAGGGCCAGCGAGAGAAACTGGATGAGCACACGACCTTACAAGTCACCTACCCTGAGGCTGATACTGAAACAACCTCCCAGATAACAGCGAGAATGAAACTTCAACTCTAACAAGTATTTCCCGATAGTTTCCATGGATCGTACCCGGTCGAAACCCAAAAAGGAGAGAGCAAGTTTCGAGAGATGTTTCATCTAAACTCAATTCCCCTTCTATCGTTGTTAATGCTTTTCACGCAATTTATATGCTTCATGAATTAGAAAAATTAAATTTCACCACTCTCTCTCTCTCTCTCTCTCTCTGAACGAAAAGTGTTTTCTATTAATAAAAAAAAATCCAAATAACCTACATGTGATATTCAGTTGCAACAAAATAATTAAGAATAGCTACAGAAAGAAAAGTCGAAAATTGGCTCTGAGACAATTTATTATACTTATAATTCAAAATAAATTACAACTCTTCTGAGTGTGGAACATAATGTTTGCGTGGAACTATTGTTTTAATTACTTGAAATGATTTAGATTCTTTAGTACGTGAACGCATAAAGTTTGTAATTTAGCTATGGAGTGCTTTCATATTTATTTGATATTTGCAAATTATTTATGAAGACACTTGAAATCTGGAGTGCACAATTTCCTCAGAGTAATTACACTAACTTACATCTTAAGTAACAGTAATATATGAAAAGCGAAATGGTGAAAATTAATTGTGTCTACTGGCGACTTTGTAAACTGCAAATATAACTTCCACAGACTCTTAAAATTTACAAATTCATTAAAAAAAATTTTCTTTCACTATATAAATAAATAAAAATTTATTTTTTCATCGAGATTACCTACTATTATTATTTTATTACTTATTTAGGAGAAATAATCGTATACACTTGAATTTTGGAAGTTACACGTGGAATTTTTTTTTCTTTTTAAGAAAATGTTAATCTAACGAGACGAATAAGTAAAATATATAGGTTTTTAAAACACAAAAGACAGGATTACAAATTTCGGGTATGTAAGATTAAAGCGCTCGTAGTTGTAAGTCTAACAAGTCTTAGCGCTGTGTCCAGAATATTTAACGTCCTTTAGAGATGCGGGCTTCAAACTTGTTGAAGACTTTAACAGCCAGGGCTTTAATTCAACACTTACACAGGCAACTTTCTCCCCCTGCGGAAAAAAGGAAAAAAAAATAGAAAAACTTTCCTGTCATCTGGTTTAGATGTGTTTTTCTTAAATATATACAAAAAATTAATAGTATTAATTAATTAATTTTTTAAAATATTTTTTTATCAAAAATATTTCTAAATTGTATGTAGAAAAAAATTGATAGAATTTAATCGAGTAATTTAAAAATGAAAGAAACGATTTAGCTCAAAGATTTTTTTTTATTAAAAAAAGAAGAAATTAATTCATCAAACAAATTATTTCGTTTTTTTGACAAGGACGTCGAGATTAAGTTAAATCTTTTTTCTGATCATTAAAAATAAAATTGTTAGGTTAAAAATTGTTCTCTGAAATATAATTGAAATTTTGTTTTCCTATCTGAAAGATTAATTAAATTGTTTTTAAATGCATTTTTAATTATTGACACCACTAAATAATTTGGCGCTGTGATAGTAAACAAAAATTTATATATAAAATAGAAATTTTCTTGGTTTATTTAGAGATGAGAGTGGTTTGTGCATTAAAATTTAATCCCCCGATTTGGAAGTGGGGGTGAGGGGGAGAAAAATAAAATGAAAATCAATCAAAATGAATGAATAAATATTGATGGTTGAATATCTCTTTTCTGATGGCTTTTTTTTAAGCCTTCGTAAAATAAGTCTCATACTGAAATTTTATTGCGATCATTCTCCATTTCCTGGCGTTTCGAGCGGGATTTGTTTTTCAATCAATACACACCACAATTGTATAAGCAAATTTTATTTCTCGTCCAATTATATTGTGTTACTTAGGAGGAAATAATACTATTCGGTCTTCGGTGTATCAATATATTATTTTGAAAATGGTTTTTCACTGTTAGGGAAAAAAATATATTTGACTCAGGCTGTACTAAACTTTTTTGACTGAAAAAATAATTTACTTGACTCAGAATAATTATTTATTTGTTTTAAATAAATTTTACTTGGTTTAAATAACATTTTTTTGTTTAAATAAAAATTTTATTTGGTTTAAGTAACAATTTTGTCATTGGTTCAAATGAAAATTTTATTTCGTTCAAATAAAAATTTTGTTTGGTCGAAATAAAAATTTTTTCTGCTTTGAATATAATTTTTATTTAAAAAAATATTTCATTCATATTTTTTAATTGTTATTTTAAAATCTAGAAGAATAATTCTAATATTTTATAAATATTGAAAAAAGTTTTGAAATATAAACATTTCATGAAATTAAGAACACAAGGGAAATTTAATTGAAATTGAGACAATTTTTTAGAAATGTTTCATTGAAATGATGTTCAAAAATTTTAGAGGAGAATTCATTTATAAATAACTCTGCAATACGAAACAGAATAGTATTTTTATTTCATTAGTTAAAAATTTATTTCCATTTTTTTCTAAAAAAATAAATTTGATAAAAATATAAAATTTATTTGAATTTGAAAAATGTGAAATTCTATAAATATCAAAATTTGAAAATAAAAATTTTAATATTAAAAATACATAAAGATATGAATTAAATTTTTTTTTTTAAGAATTACAAAAATATAGAACAGAAAAGAAATACAATTTTTTTATCGATTAGCTCACAGTTTCTGTTTGGCGCGCACAAAAGTAGATATTAATCTCTGTTTACTTTTCATTTTTATAAAATTGTTTGTTATCAGTCTACATTCACGTCAATTTTGCGATCGATAACACTCTCGTTTAGTAACGTTAATGATGCTCTTTGTGGGTTCAGTGTGCTCGATGAAAAAAAAAGAATAAATAACGGGGTGAAAAATACAATTTCACCAGACACGAGTCAATTCCATTAAAAAAAAAAAAAAAAAAAAAGACCTTTACCAAAAAATTTACTTTGAAAAGTACCACACACGCTTCACAAATTTCCGGATTTTTTTCAGTTAACTTTCAGATCTATATATTTATTTTATTATTTTTTTTGACGTAAAACGCTCGCGACAAAGGTCAGACATATTATATATTTCGTGTGTGACCTTTTTCTCAGCTACGGTTAGAAATAAATTTTTAATTAACTTGGAAATTTAATAAATATGGAAGGTTTTTTTACATTTTTTTTGTTCCTTTAATTAGCGAAATTCACGAATCGTGTTTATTTATTCTTTGTAAAATTTATTAGGTTTCGTCTGCACTGTTTTGGAAGTTTCGATTTTATAAAAATAAGAGAATTTAATTCTTTAATTACTTATTTTAATATTTGATGGAAATTGTGTTCTTTTAAAAAAAAAGTTTCATATTTTTTGGGAATATTTATTGTAAATATATTCCTGAATGTGTTCTTGAATAGTGCTTTATTTTTAATCGGTAGAGTTTCAATTGTTTTTAGAACAATTCTAATAGAATTTTACGATATAAATTTAATTGTTCTTAAAACATTCATAAAACTTGGTCAAAAGAATTTAATTATTGGAAAATTTATTTATAAAATTCTTTATGATGATTCAATTTTAGGAATTAATTAATTTCCTATTCAGAATTTGTTTTTTGCTGTTTACATATTCCAGTCAGACAAAAATGTTTCAACTGTTTGTCATTTTTTTTTTCATTTTAATTAAACAATTGAATAAGTTAATTGAAATTGTATGAATAGATATAATGTGTATACTTGGAACGGTTAACAATTAAAGGAACCCGTATTCAATTAGATTGCCGAACAGATCCGGGATTCAGAGCCAATAGTTCTGCCACTGTGGGGTCATTGAGTAAACTATTTAGAAATTCTACCATCTACGTAGAATTCTCGTTCATTCATCTATGAGGAAATGTATTTGGATGATTAGAAGGCGAAAGGAGAAGATTGTGTGACATATCTCTCTTTAACCCGCCCGGTAGAATAGGCTTTATTGCGGCAGGGGGATGAAAGTCGTTGATAAGCTTCTCGAAAATTAACTTTCGACAAACTGCGAATAACCAGTGAATTTATTACGAGAGAATATATATATGGTAAATTATTTATGTTGGTAAAAGAAAAAAAGATTTAATTAATTTTTTCATTGAATTACGTTTTTTGAAACACGAATTTCCGAAAATCATTAGAGACGAGGGAAATGTTGGTGCAAATTATTGCGAAGGCTTTTCTTCCGGTGCAATTAATTAAAAGGGTGTTTTAATTTTTATTAATTATGTTTAGGATTAATTATGATGAATTAGTTAATTATTATCAACTTGGTGGAGAATTTTGGACCACACTTTGGCTTTAAATTGTTAGTGTAAAGGTACTTGCATGGCTACTAAGTCACGCAGTCAACTTCCTCTTTGTTGCCACAGAAACCAAATATCGATTTTATGTATACCTCACTTTGTTTCTTCTCATCTGTTATTGATAAGATTTTCTTTCTTCAATATCCATAGAAATGCCAATCGCTTTTGAGAAATACGATCAACAAAAAGTATACATTTTAATATCTATCATAATGTCACAAAAATGCCTCTTCAATATTTCGCGCAGAATCTTTAATATTTTCCCAACAATGTTTATGCAATATTCCAATTCTGTGAAAAATATTTGTACTCCAAAATTATTTACTAAAAAAGTTTTCTTACCATCTCTAAAAATTTATGACATATGGTAAAAATATTTAAAAAATTTTTTGAAAATAATCTAAAAAAATATTTGGGGGAAATACACATTATAATTACTAGAAAAAAATAATTTAAAAAAAGAAAGAGAAAAGTTGTCAAGAAAGGAGTGAATATAAAATAAATAAACGTAAAATCGAAATAAATGCGTTAATATAATAAGATTTCTGACTCAGTTTACAAATCTTGTTTCTTTAACTTCATTGAGTAATACTCTTAAATTGAGCTTTTTGAGAAGCTTGCAAACATCTTGAAAGCTTCGTTATTTACTCAGAGTATCAAAGGTTGCGTTCGAGACAATACTTTGATGGATTAATAGTGTATTAAATTGTCTTTGAAATATTTCTAACAAGGAGCAAATAGAAATTAAACTTTCTCAAATCAAATTCGCTTTGGAAAATAAACATAAATAACGAATTATTTATTTACTTATAATTAAAGAGCAAGAAAGAAAGAAAACATTTTGAAACACAACGTTTCAAAACTGAAATAACTGCTTTGGTAAATGTTGAATGAATTCAATTCTTTTAATTTATTTTTTTTATTTGAAAATAAAAACGAAAGAAAAGTTACTACAACAATTGTCAAATTAAATTTTTTTTTACTATTTCCGAAACTTTCACTTTGTTAGATTATTTCTTTTACTTCTATTTTCGCTTTGAAAAATTCTTAGTTCGTTTCAATTATCTAAAAAGTCGTTTGAATACATTAAAGGCAGAGTTAATATTGGAGTTATTGAGGAAATTTTTCTATCAAAATGACAATATCACACACAAAGAATATTTTATTATAATAGAAAGAGAAGGAAAGAAAACTGGAAAAATTAACTTTTTTCCTTCCCACCATTATTCTTTCGTGGTGGAAAAATTTTTTTTCCTACGAAATCCTTATCAGATTGAGTAAGGGAATGTTCAAGGACAAACCTATTTCAACGAGGTTGCAAGCTCAACAAGTGTGGGAACGTCAGATTTAAAACGACCCTGTTTCTTTTGATCTTCGACTCAAGGACCAGAACAAAATCAACTTCTATAAAGTCTGAGATGAATTATTTCATCTTATCTTTAGGGAGAAAGAGAGAAAAGGGAATGAGATTGCGCTTTTTCTCTTGCACTAATTAACCGTGTATGTTAATTGCGCTCCAGGCGCCAACCGACGGGAAAATCTCCTATCAGTTCCGATTGTCGTTTGACCGAGAACAAAATTTTCAATTCAGAGGAAATACAATTACATTTTCCAGGTCTTGCACTCATCCACTAAAATCTACTATTTACTACTTTTTTACGATTTGCCTATACTATTTGGATACTTTTTTCCATTTGTTACACACTAAAAGCTACTTTTATCCATGTTTTAGAATTTACAATAGTCTAAATTTATTAACAGTTGAAAATTTTAAGTAAAAACTTGTTTGCAAATAATTTAATTCATGTGAAATTTCTATTATTTATAAAAAAAATTGTTTCCGTAGAATTTTATGAGATTTTTTAAACTAATCTCACGTTCAGTAAAATTTGCTAGTAATGGTAAAAAATTTTGCTTATTATAAAGATAATTGAATTACGAATAATTTTATTTCCTTTGTAAATAATTGAATTATTGTGATTAATATTCTGGTTTTTTTAAATATGAATTCAAAAAGAAAAGGTAAAATGAAATATAAATAGGATAATCGAAAATTAGGCATTGCGGGGTATTCATCAGGCAAACTACAACATCCCGTCTAGTTTCCTCCTTTCCGTCAATAATTTCCATTCCCCATTCAATACGAGAGAGAGAGAGAGAGAGAGAGAGAGAGAGAGAGAGCTCCCTTAAAAACTTTCAATTCGTGAAAGTATACGCAAATAAAGGTGTTCTCAATATGATGTCAATTATCAGTAAATTGCTCTCAGTACATGTCGACATCTATCAATAATTGGTCCTGACTTTGGCCATGACGTCACGTGTCCATTTTCACCCCCCACACTAAAACGTCACGATTCCTACTTGACTCTCACAAACAGAGATTGCGTGCGGAGGGAAAAAAAGAAGAGAAGGAAAAAATAAATAAATATATAGACCAACGTATACAACATAATCCGCGAAATTAATCGTCACTGACTGTTAAAACCACACCCGACAATTTTTCTCACTCGCGTGTCTCTTTCGTAAAATGCGAGAGCTTGTTGAAATTTTTCGCGTTGACAAGTTATATATTTTTTTGTCTTTCCTCTTTTTTGTTTTTGTTTTTTTTGTTTTTGTTTTTTTTGTTTTTTTGAAAAAAAGAGTATTAAAAACAAAAAATGCTATTTATATGCGAGCAAAGTCGACAAGCGGATAGTTACCTGACACTTTGCGAAAAGGTTTTAATTTATCTCGAGATTTTGTTCATGTTTGCCCCGAATTTTCGAAAAGTAAAAAAAAATTGTTAATTAATTTTTAAAAAGTAACTTAAAGATAAAAAAGTACAATTAATAGAGATAGTTAACTAAATAGTGGAATAAAAATCGTTTTGGTTCTAATTTGATTTATTTTGAAAGAATATTTTTACTGTCAAATATGTATCAAAATAGATATTTAATTAAAAGAAATTATTTCTTGCACCTGTATTATTGTAGACGAGAGTGGGGATATTAGAGAATGTAACAATATTGGCAATATAAGAATGTGGAGAAAATTTTTTAATTTAAATTCAGTGACTTTTGTATTTCTCTTGCTCGATTGAAGGTCGACGCGGAGAAGTTGTGCATTATTGTACCCTCGGGTGGCACAATTGACTATGGAGAATCCGGTATCAAGTCTATAAAAGCATGACCCGATATAAGCAACTTCCCAGTGTATAGCTGCAGCATACATATGATGGGGAAACGAAAGAAAGAAAGAAAGAAAGTTGCTCTCATTGTGACTATAAAAAGTCCTTATACTGTTATTACTTTGCGAATGATTATTAATATAAAAGGAATATAAACGTGTGTCATTTATTGTTGTCTATAGATTCTCCCACCATTTTCGAATAACCGAGGTTCTCTATATACTCGAATGTACTTTCATGACGACGACGTGTCCGAGTAGCATGTCGCTATGGCAACGAACCCTCGACGAGTTTTCACCGGTTCTCAACCTCCGGCACTTGTTAAAGTACTTTGAGAGTTTTCTCACTCACTCCCGGGAATAAGTGGGCAACGCTTTCCGTTCCAGTTACACATTACCCTAAATCACCTTTTTTAATGATCCAAGAAAAGTATCTTTCTCTTGCATAAAATTCACCCTAATGCTAACTTAACAAGAGCTATTTTATCATGCTTTTTCTTTTCTTATTTTTTTCTTATTTTTTTCTTCTTCTTTTTTTAATAATACCTAGTCGTACCTGAATATTTCAAATTTTAACAAAAGAAGACAAAATTCTCCAATACAACTAACAGGGAAATACTTTTTTTTAATACTTAACGTCCTTTGAAACCTTTTTTTAATCCCAGAGTTAGCTTTCTGAAATTTAAATTAATAAAATAATAATAATAATAATGTGTGGCTGGGTTAGTTGTTAGAGTAACGATCTAGAGTGCATTAGGTCTCGAGTTCAATTCCCAGCGAATGTTTCAAATATTTTCATATTTTTGGCATTTGGCAAAACGATTTCAAATAAATAATTATTCTCAGGAATATTCTAAAGGTCAGACAATTAGAAATTATTCGTAAAAGTCAGTTTTTTTCAAATAAAAGAGATTCAATTATTATTATTTTCTTTTTTAATTGAATCATTTTCCAACAAGTGTTTTATATTCAGAGGAATATAGTGAAAAAAGTATCTTAAATATGAGATCATCTATTTTCAAGACGACACTGGCACGTATAAATGTCTTACTAAAATGTGCATTTTCTACTTCGATTTTTCATGTCAATGAAGATTTAAGGCTATCCGGCGCTCTAAGTAGAAAACTGGTGTTATAGTCAGACATGCTTTTCGCTGGAAGGAGAGGATGGAAAGTGTGATGAAAAAAACAATTTTTATTTATTTTCTGATTTATTGCTATTAGTAATATCTTTTATGACCATTACTATGCTCATTATTATCTATGACCATTTTTGGAAAGTGTCTGTTAGTTAATTTTCTCCTGTGTCGGTAATAATGGCTATTGATTTTCTTCTTTATCTGTAATGAATGTCATTAATTTTCTTCTCTGTCGGTAACGAATGCCATTAATTATTCCCTCTGTCGATAATAACTGCCATTGATTTTGTCCTTTTTGGATAACAAATGTCGGTAATAATTACCATTCCCATTATCGACGGTCGGTAATTATTTTTCACATTAATTACAGTCAATAGTAGAAAGCAGAAGGCGATACAAAAAAATGTAATATATTTCCCACTAAGTCTAATTTTATTCAATTTTTTCTCTTTCTCTTGAGTCGAGATATTTTTTTCTCTCCAGAGTGAAGTGAAGCTCGACTTATTTAATATTAAAACACTGAAATGTTGAATTGCCCCGTCAACAGTCGATATTAAAAATGGTTAAAATTTGAATGGAAAAGAACTGAGAGTTGGAAAAAAATGCAGTGGACCTAATTAAGTGATAATTCATCTAGAAGTTTCTATAGTTTTTCGCTTATAATTGCTCCGGCAAGTGTATAATGTGGGAAAAAATATTGTCACCCTTAAAGAAGAGAAGCACTTTAAGCTGCCCATTAACCCAGATAAGTTTTCGAATTGCTCACGTGGGCATGTGCGGTAGCTTTTCATAGGCATGGTTGTTACGTCAAGGTAGAGACATCCCCACTCTCTCTCTCTCTCTCTCTCTCTCTCTCTTTCTCTCTTGAATGAGAGAAGCTGGATAATACTGATTTCAATAGAATCGGCGAAAATGGGACGGGAACACCGCATTATAGAATCCTCATAGTCTGTCGTCAGTTATTGAAATGAATTTAATTACATTGAATTCTCCCCATTTTACTGTCTGCAATTTATATTTTGATTCATTTTTTTTATTATTTTATTTATTTATTTTAATAACATTATGGTTTTTCGGAATAAAAAACATATTTTGCTTTTGATACGTTAAACTTTCGTAAAAAAATCATATTTTGAATTTTATTTAAAAAGTTATTATTTATAATGTTGATTCTGTTTTTAATTTTTTTTTTCAATTAGGTTAAATACTTTTATACACATACCCACACATACACACGAAGCAAGTGACTCTTCTGTAGAGCAATAAATTTCTCGAATTCAATAAATCATCTCTATGAAATCCAAGCATTTCTAGCTCGGCATACAAGAGCTGTTTCCCTCAACGATTTTGCTAACCTCCTTCGTGATTTACTTTCCCCGCCATCCTTCATCAAGGCTTGGCAGGAAACTTCAAAACTTTGGACTCTAAAACGAGGTTTCTACGTATAAAACACGCATAATATAGTTGTTGGATCAAAAAAAAAAAAATTAATTTCCCTTCTAATAAATACGTGCGCTAAACATATTCTACCTATATATTCATTTCAAAAAGAGAAACAGCATTTTAAATTAAGTTAATTAGCGTGGATGAATTTTTCACAGGGATCATCACATTCATTAATTAGGTAGATTTCTTTCTCTGCTTTTTTGCTTTTAAAATTCAAAAGTGCCATTTTTGAAATGTTTATTTTAACGATTTAAAAGATTTTTTTCCTCTCTATTTAAATATTTATAGGAATAATTTATTTTTTGCTTTTGAATTTTAAAATTGGTGAATAAGTTTTCTTTTTAGCGTTTTTCGATAAATTAGTGGATGATATTTTCAACTCGGGGGTTTTAATGCAATTTTCATGTTAGCTCTGATATTTGCCTGGAAAGATTTTATTATCATTCATTTATATTTTTACTTCTTTAATTTTTGGTTATTATATTAAAATTATTTTCGTAAATAATAAAAATTATCGACGAAAAAATATAATCTTATTAAAATCTTATTAAAATTCGTCCAAAGAATTCAATTTATTAAAGGTCTTTTTTAAATAAAATTCTTTTTTGACTAATCAGTTTCAGAAACATTAATTATTCGATAATTTATTTCCAAACTAGGTTCAAATAGATTTAAATATTAAAAATAGTTCAAAGTAGTTGAAAATCGTTTACAATAGTTTATACATAGTTTCAGAGTGGTTTTATTTAGTTTAAAAATTAAAAATAGTTACAAATAGTTCAAAAATAGTTTAAAATCGTTTGAATTATTCGAAATTGGTTCGAAACAGTTTTAAATATTAAAAACAGCTGAAACTCGTTAAAAATAGTTAAAATTACTTTAAGATTGTTCCAAATAGTGTCAAATAGTAAAAATAGTTGAAAACAGTCTAAAATCGTAGGAAAATATTTTACAATAATGAACAAAACTTGATTTAGAATTAGTTTTAAATGGTTAAAATTGTTTATTTCGTTCTTAAAATTTTTCGGTGGTTTAAAAAGGAAGGAAAATTGAAGTATAAAGAAACACATGCACACACGCAAACACAAATAACACACTTGTTTCTCGTGAACTTGAAAATAGGCACGTATTACCAACATTGCGTTGAGTGGCAATGCTTACACGTGCAAAATGAGCATAAACGCGTTGTTAAAGAGAAACTCAAGTGTATCTGAGTAGTTCTCTCTCTCTCTCTCTCTCTCTCTCTCTCCATATTCTCAACTGCAAAATCCTTCTCTATCTGAAAGGTTACCACGACGCTTTACCACTCGACGCTTCAACGAGTTTAGGGCAAACATTGCATTGCAAGTTTGAGGCACTTTCTCTTCTCTACACACACTCACACTCACACAAGTCCCATTTCTACAAGCACAAGGTTTAGCGAAAGCTTTTCAAGGGTCGAAGTAGTAAGTTCTAATAGGCAATGACGCTAACGGACATATATGTTGTTATTCCGGATATTTAACAGATGCGCACCTCCTGCAGAACTTGCCAGTTTACACAAACTAAATTTACTCATTGCAAATTGAGTAATAATTTAAGTAAACAAAATTCAAGTTGACCACAGCTTTATGGTATAATTAGGCGCAAATCATTAGGCGACAGTTGGTCTAATTAGGAGTTTTCGATGAAAACTTATAGGGGTGGGGGTTTTTATGAGCGGTGATGAGTTTGTTTGATCTCCAATTCAAATTTTCCCTTTTAGGATGGAACCATCAGCTCTCGGTTCTTTTCAGTTTGGGTTAGTACTGCTTTATCTCTTGTATATTATATTTTCAATATAGGTACTTTTCCCTCGTTATCATTATTTTTGGTTTTTCCCCATTTTATCCCTACTGTTTTGACGCAAAATTACCGAAAAGTCTGTGTATAATTAGTCTGCGAATAATTTATTCATTAATATTCAAATTGGTTGAAAATTTCGAGGAAACTTTAAAGAGAGAGAGAGATACTCTCTAAATTTGTGTTGTAGGTAAAAAACAAACTAATTGTTGGTAAAATGTTTTGGCTGATTTTTCGCTTCTGCAATTAAACTCATTGTGAAGTAAGTAGTGCTAGTAATTATTTGTCAAGTATAGCTATTTTCGTAAAGTTGTTTACTTTAATATTATTCTACCTTTTTTATTATGATTAAAGTTTAATAAACTTTTTATTTTTAAAAGTGAAATTGAAATTATAGGTAAATTTGAGTAGAGAATTTTCAACCAAATTATAAGAACTGTCAGAAAAAATCAAATACTTGCGTTGGTAAAGGAAATTGCTTGCATAGTGTATGAATTTATATACTAAACATAGGTATATACTATATACTGTTGGCAATTTTCACTCAAAGCTTTTAATTATCATTTCAAGCGGAAAATCTCCCTTGAGATGTTTTTTCCTCACTGAGATGACATTTAAAGTCTAAAGAAAGACTTAGCAAAATATGAATATATTTCTCAAATAGAAAGTAATAGAAACAACACTGAAAAAATTACATTCTAATTTTAAGAAAAACTTCTTATATATGCGCCAAGAATATTCCCCACTTAAATTAAGTGGTAAATATTCTTAAAATAATAATGTTCTTCTTATTGTAAGAATATTCCCCACTTAACTTAAGTGGGGAATATTCTAGGCGCATATATAAGAAGTTTTTCTTAAAATTAGAATGTAATTTTTTCAGTGAATTTTTTTTTATTATAGATACGAAAAATAATTAATTTTTTCACCTTTTTTTGTTTGCAGGAAGATGCGGACATGGTTCACCCTGTGAACAATTGTGCTATGAACTTCACGATGGAATGTATGAATGTGACTGTCGAGATGGATATATTCTTCATAAAAATGGATACAGCTGCGCTGGTGAGTCAATTGATATTACATATATTTTTTAATATTTTAATTCCCGTAGACGTAATAAATTGGTATTTAAATATTTATTTAATTAAATCATTCCATTTTTGAATGTTCAAATTGAATTTAAATTTTTTCAATTTTTCGAAAGACTCTTTTTTTAAGCTACTTTTTTAAAATTAATTTTTGAGTACGTAGCCTGCAAACAAAATAGAAGGTCATTTTGACCCGGATTAAGATTTTTCATTCGACAGAATTTCAATCTAGTCGCGAATTTTTCAATGACAGTCTCTTGCGATATTTGATGTAGGAAAAAATGTCGAATTTGCAATAAGAGCGAGAGAGATAGGGAGGGAAAGCAATTCTCAGCTTCACTATGTTTCCTCTTTTTGATCTGTGGCTTTCCGAAAGTATCTTTGCCTCCTATCAATTTTTTTTTCAACCCTTCGTGGCTGGAGCATTTATACGCCTCTGCGGTCTATTTATTTTCCTGAGCTTCTCTATTTATCGTCATGCCAACTTATCCATAGAGTACAGGCTCTTCTCTCTTATCGAGAGGACTCTTCGAACTCTTCCTCTTAAAGAAAGAAGGACTCCATCCGGATTACTTGAGTCTTGGCCCCAGGCTCATTCAACTGAGATAAACGCGAGATCCTTCGCTCAGCTTCGACCCGGTTCATCCTTTTTTTCTTCCTTTCTCTTCGTTCTTTCTTCCTTCCTTCCTTCCTTTCTCCCCACAACTTTTTTTTGTTGTTTTATTTCACTTACGTTCGTTGAGACCATGTCGAACTCAATTTCACTCTTTCGCCTTTCATCACGTCATAAAATCGTCGAGTCGTCGTCCCCTTTAAAAAAATATTCAGGCCTTGAATAGTGTAGTGTGATTTTCTCGACTTATTTTAATAAAATTGGAGTTTTTCGATTTTTTTACGTACATTGCGAAAAAAAAATTTTTAAGGGGGAAAATTGACACTTATTACGATTTTTATACATAGGGAAAAGCAGTTATTTTAATCAAAGAGATTTTGTAAAAAAAAACATTTTTATAAATTCAAATTTAGAAATTACTTTAGTAGAAAGAAACCTCTATATAACACTAGAGAAGAAAACTGCGACTGTGAAATATCCACACTCCATTGGCCAGACGAGTTTCTCTTCTCTAAAATTTTCAATTTTTCACGAAAGTGCATGATTTCATTTTCTTTTTTTCCCCTCTCTTCAAAAATTGCCAGTTGAAATGATATTAGAAATTGTGATATATTCCCCTTCCGCTTGAATAGAAAATAGTTGAATTAAATTGAATTTTTTTTTGTTTTGTTTATTTTAACGAATGATAATGATTAAATGACAATGGAAGGAATGTTTATTGAAATTTTTGTCCCCTTTTGAGAATTCCTGTCAAATAGTTTACAACAAAAAAAAACGATGGAAAGAAAATTTCGAGTTAGAGGGGTGAAAATAATTTAGTGAAAAACAAGAGGAATTTTTGACAAATTGCTTCTTTGCTGCATTGTGAATCAGCAAAAAACATTTGGAAAGAGTTCTTTCTCTCCAGTCTGAAAGATTTCTCCCAGAGTTTTCATGGGTGTAAAAGTAAAATGCGATCCATCATCATTTACTTGATCTTTGACATGAAGCCACTCGTCAGACTACATATATAACGTGTCGTAATAGATCACTTGATTTATCTCTGGATCAGTCGACTAATCCCTTTTTGCTTATATATATTCTTTTAAGAAAATAAATTCCCCGAGGACTACTGTTTCTCTAGTATTTTTTTTTATTAGGGTAATATTATTTGACTAGGCTTCGCACTCATCTATACACTAAAACCTTCTATTTACTATTTTTTTAAGATTATCTATTTTAATTATTTTTTTTACTGTAAATCAGTTATTTTTAATTGATTCAGAAGCAAAAAGACAGTCACTGATTGTTAGTTAAATTTTTATAACTTAAAAAAAATTATACAAAAAATAATCATTTTAGATTAAAACATTTCTTGTTTTCTCATTTCATTATTTTATGCTAGAGAAATAGAATTTTTCATTTTTTCAAAAATTCTCTTAAAATAAATAATTTCTTTCTCTCTATCTCTGATTTAAATCTGAATTTAAAAAAATGGAAACATTTTTATTGAATGGGATGGAATTTTCTATTTTTTGTTAATTAAAAAAAAAAAATAGTTAAATTGAGAACATGAGAGTGTCACTTGTGAGAGAGGGTAAGAGGAAAAAAAAATTAGCAACATTGTAGATCGTATATCACGTGCGGGACGCTTTGAAGGGGATGTACGAAATAACAGGGTGTCACGTCGACGTGGAATAAGGCGAGGAAGATTATTGGAAATGCATTTATTTCACGTCATCGGATGCCCACATCTACGAAAAGTGTTTTCCCAAGCACAAACGATTGCGGATGAAATATAATCGCAACTAAGTCACATGTAGTCATTCAGTATTAATTTTCTTTTTTCTCTCATTTCCCGAAATTACATTTCAGTAGAATCCTTATAGTAAATAAATGATAAAAATAGATTGGTATTATTAGTTTCAAATCGAAACGTTTAATGTTGGAAATTTAGCGAAAATAAACCCATTTTCCGGAGACGAAACTCTTTATTAGGAATATTTTTCAATATTACCTACTGCAGATATGGATAAATTGCAACTGAAAAGCAAATAATCTGGATATTAAAAATAAAAAAGAAACGCTGTCCTTCAATGGAACGTACAAATTGTCGTTGAAATTAAATTTCCCATCATGAATAAAGTTTCCAGTAGCAATTTTAAAGGTAAAAAATATCCCTTTGAGAATCTGTTGATAAGGAACTTTAAATCTATAACGAGTGATTAATATTAATACGTTTAAATTTGAATTTGTACGAGGGAGTTTATCACTTTACTTTATAAAACTGTTTGTAAAATTCTAAATTGTTTTTCAATTTTTTAAATAAGGTTATTCTCACATCAATTTTTTATTATTTTCTTGTGCTATTCGAGTAGAGGTTTTATTCGAGACAGAATTACATATTTACATGTGTATAGCAAAATACTACCAGTAAACAACAATAGATTTAGTAATAAAGTTAATTAAGAAAATAGAGAGTAATTTTGTAAATCAGTAAATTAGTTTATTGCGTCAGGGAGTGATTAGTCTCGAGAATGTTGGATAGCCTTTGTTTCACTCGATTAATCAGGTTTTGCACCTAAACGCTCGTGACCCCCTGGGGGAGTCATTCTGATTGGCTTGTCGACGGAAACGGAAGCCAAGTTGCAGTCCGATTTGAGGTTTCCATCTCTCATCCGGTGGCTTCTGAGCTTCACCTCCGGGACCGAATGTAGCAGTGTTTGTTTTCGAAAATGTTGTGTTGGTAGTCCACTTTGTAGAACGGATGACGTTTTGGACTCGAGTGGTTTGCCAACCAGGACGTTCACAGTTCCACTACTATTGACCTCCACACAAAACAGGGACTCCCTCTCGCAAAGCAATTCCATCAAAGGTTTATTCAAATTCCCTTAAAGAAAGTTAAATATTTTCCCTTTGTTTGTCGATTTTCTTCGATTTTTCAAAAAAAAAAAAAAAAAACTGATGTTTCCGCTTTTTACAGTTAGGGTTGTGGACAAAATTTTTTATTCAAGAATTAAACGAATAATGTTTAGAAAACTAAAATAATTCTTAATGACGTTAGTGAAGTACATTTTTTTATGATCCACAATAATTTGAGTGGAAGAACTTAGATCGTTAGATAAAAGTCTTTGTTAAAAGTTGATTACCCAGAAATCATTCCGTAAAACCGATTTGCTAATTTCTGAGGTTGATCCACGTGAATTCTTCTATTTAGAGAATTCTGCACCGACATTTACCGATACTAACGGTTTGAGTCTTGGCTAAAAAATGTCGGTAAATGTCGGTACAGGAATCTCTAGATCGAACTCATCCTCTACATCTACGTTTGTTAAGAATTATGTTTCAGTTCCGTATCTGAGTTACAGAACGAAAGGTTAAAGAATTTAGTTTTATTAAAAAGTACAGAAAGTTTATTTCTTTTTACTCTTTAGAAATTTATTTAGAAAAATTTAATACAAATTTACATGATACACCTCAGTCTATAATACTGGAATCTCGCTCTCATCTCACTGAATCTGATTTATGATTAGAATCGCCACTGTCCCTGGATTCCCACCTGGGGTTGCCATCTCTGTCCTGGGAATTTGTTAGCACCACCTCCAGCGGAAATATGTCCATTCTTGCCCTCCCAGATTTTGTGTTGGTAATCAATATTGTAAGTTGGACGACGTTCAGGACCACTCATAGGTTTTTGGACTGTGGCACTGATTGAACCTTGAGGATTAGGATTTGCTTCTCTGCGGAAACGCCACTGTCCCTGGATTCCTACCTGGGGTTGCCATCTCTGTCCTGGGAATTTGTTAGCACCACCTCCAGCGGAAATATGTCCATTCTTGCCCTCCCAGATTTTGTGTTGGTAATCGATATTGTAAGTTGGACGACGTTCTGGACCACTCAGAGGTTTTTGAACAGTTGCACTGATGGAACCTTGGGGATTGGCTTCTCTGCGGAAACGCCACTGTCCTTGGATTCCTACCTGTGGTTGCCATCTTTGTCCGGGGAATTTGTTAGCACCACCTCCAGCGGAAATGTGGCCATTCTTGCCTTCCCAGATTTTGTGTTGGTAATCAATATTGTAAGTTGGACGACGTTCAGGACCACTTAGGGGTTGTTGAACCGTTGCACTGATTGAACCTTGGGGGTTAGGATTAGCCTCTCTGCGGAATCGCCATTGACCTTGGATTCCGATTTGGGGTTGCCATCTTTGTCCTGGGAATTTGTTAGCACCACCTCCTGCTGAGACGTGTCCATTTTTGCCCTCCCAGATTTTGTGCTGATAATCGATATTGTATGTTGGACGACGTTCTGGACCACTCATAGGTTTTTGAACAGTTGCACTAATGGATCCTTGGGGGTTAGCTTCCCTTGCATATCGGTGTGGTCTTGGTGGTGGTGGACGATTCTGTAAAAAGATTTTCGGTTATTATGAGAACTTCTTTAGTAGGACCCTTTTTTCTTCTTTTGCTGGGACAATTGTAATTATTACTTAATATTTGCAAAAATTACAAAGAAGTGTAGGGAAGGAAAGAGCGAAAGGTCTATCAGTCCACTGCGCATGATGTTCTGTCCGATCTTGCGCAGTGGCTATACTGCGCAACCTAAGGCTCCGCCTCTCTTGTTGCTGTCTTCATTACTTTCTACATCGTATGCAGTTTTTTTGTATCAAGAATACTCTTGGAAATTTAAATTCGAAAATTTAATTTAGAGTATAATGCATAATTACAAAAAAATATACGGACAAAGAAATGTATGTTAAATAAATTAATATAATTAGTTTCAACTTACAATTAATCTCGGTGGTCCTTGTCTTTTCGGCAGGCCCGCGAGGGTTATAGTCAGACATGTGGCTACAAGAGCCAATAGCAAAGTGCACTTCATTCTTCTTTAGTATCTATAATTAGAGAGTGAATTAAATGAATAAAAATTTTTAATAAATAGAATCAAACATGAAACTTGAAAACTTTTCAAAAATAAAAATAGTTTCAAAATTTGTGTCAATTAAATTTTTTTTTATATAAAATATCTCAAATATAAAAAAATTGATTAATATTTTCAAACATGAAATTTTGATAAATAGTTTAAAATATAATTGTTTGATAAATATACAATAGTTAAATGTAAAAGTTGTAAATACAAAATAATTAAAACTTGTTTAATTGAATAAATTTATAATTGAATGAAGCTCACCAAAATGTTATTGCTGCTTGGGCAGTTGGCTTGAGTTTGTGATAATTTTCAAAGTTGGATAAGAATTTATATAGGAACGCTCTCGATGAAAAGAAACCAACATCTTGTCCACGGGGAATCACTAAGTTTCCTTCATCCAGGGAATTACTTGTTTCGCAGTATACATATATGTGTATAGTAATAATATTGTGTGTACACAACTTAAAGAGTGCAGCTGGCTTATTGACACGCTCACTCATACACATATAGATACAAAAAGAAATGCACCAGTACACTGAAATGCATGCTTGTATTTTGCTAAGTGGAAATTCCCTTCACTTGCTACTGCTCATTTCATTCTTTATTCTCATTCATGATTGTGTACACAAAACAACTCCACACACTTATAGATAGCGCTCATTCAGACGATGATTCATAAGCATAATCATACACACAATACAGTTATAAATTCATTATTACAAAAATTCTTTTCTTTAAAAGCAATATTGAAAAATAATTAATTATTGTTTATTTCATTTTTAAAATAATTTTTTTTATATTATTTTGTGTTTTTATAGTTATTAATTTAATTAAAAACGGTAAAATTATTTTTGTGCAATATATTTTTGCTTATTATTTTTATTTGGAAAAAAAATTATGAAATTATTAAAGTAAACAAAAGCATATTGCACCAAAAAAATTTTACCGGAATATTTATTAATTTATCAATATTTGTTTAATTATCACTATCAGTTAATAATTACTGCTTCATATGTCGCAGAATTATTGAACTGTGTAATTGTTATGTCAATATTTTTCTCATCTTATTAAAGATGATGCGCGGGGCTTTATCGCATACTAAAATACTGGGTAATTTAAATCAGCTGGGATTCACATTTATAATGAAGGTTTTTTATTTATAATCATTTTCCCCGTATTTTATTTATTTACCTTTTTGATATATTTATCATTTAATTAATGGAATAATTAATGTGTGCAAACTACCTTGAAGTTAAAAACTACTTGCAATTAAAATTAATATGAAAAAAATTAGTTACAATTAAATTTTATTTTAGTTTTTAATATTGTATTATGTACCCTGAAAACGATATATTTAATTCAAATACTTGTTTGTTATCAAAATTGATATTTACTTGAATCAAATAATTTTTGTTTGAATTCAATGAATTTTATTTGAACTATTAATTTTAGTATTTATTGCAAATTTACGATTTAATTAATTTAAATAAATTTTTTTTTATTAAAGTAAAGATTTTTTGGATTATTTTTACATATAAATAAAAATTATTTGATTTAACAAAATATTTATTTGATAATTGACAAGTATTATTTATTTTAATAACTAATTAATTTTATTTTATTACTTTTTTTATATAGGAATATAAAGAAAATTTTAATAAAACATTAAATTTAACGATTATGTTTTATTAAATATTTAAAACAACCAAGTGATAAAATCATATAATTTTTTTGAAAAAGAATTTCTTTTAATGTTGAAAGGAAATAATTTTTTTTAATTTGTCAAAAATATTGATGTACGATGATATGTTGAAATGTAACAAAAAATATTTGAAGTTTGCTCTCGTTCATAGAAAAAAAATCTCGTGTGAATGAGGCTTTCATACATAATTGTACGAACTTTTATATATAAAGCACAAAGGCCTAGTGAACTGGTGAACTTTTACGAGTGGCCTCTCGAGCTTCTTTTTTTCCACGTTTATTTTCAAAAGTCTATCTTTTTTCAAGTATCTATCGCATATATATTTAATATCTAATATAATTCTTATATATATATATATATATATATATTTTTTTTTTATTTTCAAAAAATATATTTTTTTATTTTGATATATATATATATATATATATATATATATAAAATCCCTTGGTGTCTTCTCAAGTTTTCTGTCAGCAGCTATCGACAGTTTTGATATTAATAAATAAAGTTCTTCTTGAAACGTATAACTCGACATTTCAAACCACATTTCTTGATCAAGATTAATTCAACTTTTCATCACCCATATATATATATATATATAGATTTTGTAAACTCAAAAAGTTAAATTTCTATATTATATATATATATATATCTTTGCCCAGGCGAACTTCTCAAATCGCTTTTTTGATATTGATTTGTCTCGAAGGATATTAAACTTTACTGCTATTAATTCTATCCAATATTAATTGGAAAAATTTTGTCTTCATATTAAAAAGAAAAGAATGTATATACTTATACTTTTTTTCTTTCATCACAATATAAAAAAAAGTATGTCTTCATTTTTTTCTGCCTGCGCAGTTTTTCGTGAAAGAAAAAAAGAGAGAATACAAACTAGACATGATTTTTGCATCAAGCAGTGTGCTGAGAGTTGAGGATTATCGTCATGAACAATAACCTTCATAATGGCGATACCTTGTGATGAAGCTTATACGGCTTTCTAAAAGTTGGGGCAGGGAAAAATTTTTTCGAAACGTTTCCTACCTCGTTGGGACTGTAAAAAAAGTACCGATGCAAAATTTTAGAAATTAGTTTTTAAAAATTATTATTCTGATAAATGTATATTCCTCATGTAAAAAATTTTTCCCTGTTTGGCAAAATTTGTCTTCTCCACTGACATACGTATATCTGTTGGTATTTGTTTTTTGTTTTTGCTCCCCTAAATATTTTCATTCATGTTTTACACGTGTCACAAATTTAGTATAGCTTTCAGGGGAAAAAGTTGCAATTTTCCAAAAGTTTGGTTTGAAAAGTAACGTAAAGTTTTCTTTTGTTATATCACCACTACCACCACCATCACCATCACCGCTGCCGTCGAGCGGAAAACGTCGGGTGTTCCTAACGATAAAAGCCAAGAATATATATGAGCAAATATGAATGATTTCGACTTTCAACTTTAACAATTTCCAGAAAACTTACCAAGTTTTTACTTCATTTTATAACTGAGTCGTAAAAATAAACTTTTATCCATTTTCCGATCTTTATATTCGCGATACAATAAAAATGACATCTTTTCTATGAAATTTAATCTCGGAGGGAAAAGAAAGAATGGAAGAAAAAAGGAATTAGTGTCAATTTGTCTTTTTATTGTAAAAACGAAAAATGAAATTATTTAAAAATAGTTCAAGAATTTTCTCCTGAGAATTTTGTATAGAGAGAATTTTTGAAGAGAGGATTTTCAAGAGAACTTTTTTTAGAATTAAAGGAGATTTTCTAAAAATTATTTTCTAGTGGGAAAATTAAATTCAAGTACTGTGTAAATAAAAAATTTGTCTTTTATATTTTTTTATATTTCTTTTTCAACTTCTGAAAAGTTAAAAATTTTAATTATCGAGAGTTGACTGTATTATAATTTTTTTTTACATTTTTATTTATTTATATTCATGTTTTTATTACGTGAGTTTGAAGATTTTTTTCTAGTTTTGTATTATAAATTTTTTAATATCACCTATTAATATAAATTTTTTTTTTATTAATTTTATCGTAAAATTTAGTATCGGTATAAAATTGCAATAATAAATGACATGAAAGTGTTTGTTAGGGTGCTAGAGAGATAATTTATTTCTTGGTTCGCTTTTTTATAGACGGAACTTAATATAATTCAAATAAGTATTCCCAGTGACCTCGAATAAAAAAGTAGTTAATTTATAAGGCGTACGTAACAATTAACCGGTGACCTGTAATGAAGCCCTTTTAATGAACATTTCTTTACATTCTATTTTTATATCGGAGAATTAGATCAATAGAATTTTAAAATATCGCACATAAATAGGAGGAAATAAATTTTTACACTTTGTTCCTTATTATGTTAATTAATTATATTAAAAACAATTAAAAAATTTATTGATTCTATAAACTACAATAAGTTGTAGAAATGATGTTAATTAGAGCTAAAAACTAGTTATAATATTAAATAGTAAACGATAAGTGCATGGGAATTTACTCTTTTTTATAGTTTAAACATGTATCGTGTGTGTTAAATTATAATGGAAATTTTTTTCGATGCTTTTCCTACAACCGGATGAAGGAACTTTATCCAGATGGATAATTCATTACTTTGCGTCGTCCGGTTTAATTTCTATGCAAATTCTGCGGTTAAAGAAAAAAAAATAATGATTCGCTTAAGCAGAAAAATATTTATTTGCAAAGAAGCTTTTACTATTAATTCAGTCTGAAAAATTGTTTCTCTCATTGTTTGGAGAAAATTTACCCTTTATTTCTCGGGGGTTCTTCATTAACTATATTATGAAGTTGTAATTTATAATTATTAATTAAAATGTCCATTTCTACTTTTCTTTCAGTAGAGTCTTTGAACTTTTTAATTTTTTGCTAAAAGAAATACTATTTCAGTAAAATTTCCTTTTTCATCAAAAATAGGGAATTTCACTATAATGAATATATTTTTTGTGCAAGAAAAAGAAGTTCAATTATTTTTTTTTCGTCACAATGCGGATAAAATAATGCAGAACATAAGGAAAAGCATATATGCAGAGTATGAATGCATTTAGAATTTTCTCTTATGCAGTTAGGAGAAATATATCCAAGAAAATGATGACCTGGGACGTAACTAGTTTTGCCTTTCTCTCTCTTACACTCATGTGCTTCAAGATGTATCTCACGACTATTCGTCAGACGCATTAAATTGCAAACTCAAATGGATTTGCCTAACTCGCAAATTCCCGCCTCAGCCATTTTGCGCGTTCGAAAACTTTCGTTCGAGGTTTTAACAGATTATGCAAAAAAAAAAAAAATACAAAAGAAAAAAATAGAATTTGTCTTGAAAAAATTCAGTTTACACTTTACCGAGAATATTATTGTGTGTAGCTTCGATTCTCATAGGAAACTTTTCAACCCCGAAACTTTAATGAGTCTAAAAGAGGAGATAAAAATTCGATGCTTTGGACATTTACTTATTTATTATTTAAAGTTTATTTATTTTTGTATTTTTTGTACTTTATTATTTATTATTATTTATCATTATCTATTATTATAAAAAATGTAATTTAATTTTACAACTGAAACAAAACAAGTGTACGTAACCACAATAATTTATGTTCGATATTCCATTCATTCCGCTTGTGAGAGCATTTTTATGACATCTAGACGGTAATTTAATGAACTTTTTAGCGCGAAATTCAAAATAAAAATTTAAACAATAATAATATTATTAATTAAATGATTAATTAATTGCCAATTAGTAATATATAATTAATTTATAATATGTTAATACAATAATATAATATAATAAAGTATTATTTAAATATTCTTGTATAAAATAATTTAGTTTCGATTTTTAATTTTGCTAATTTAGCAACAAATATTTTTCAGTTGAATGTCTACTTCAACTTTAATGCTAGAAATATTTTGCTGTCGAATGGAGAAGTTGCAATAAATATTTTTTGCGACAAAGTGAAATGAAAAGTATCGTATAAATAAACGGCGACTATCTCTCTCTCTCTCTCTCTCTCTCTCTCCCTCGCTGATTTTTTTTATCTTTTTTTTTCTAAATATTTGGTTCACATGAATGTTTCAATCTTTTTTAAAGCCCCTGGTTTTTAGTTTTTTACGCCGCAGATTTGTGGAACTATTTTTTTAATTCCAGTGAATATTCCCAAAAGGATGTTATCCCCTAATCGATAAAAGTATAGCTAGGTTTGAATAACACAGGTGACATGACCCAAAAGGGATTCTCTAGTAAAATTGAAAATCATTTTGCATTCACAAAAAAAAAAAAAAATAGAAAACTTTTTCTCATTCCTTGTTAGCGGAAAAACACTAATATCAACACATTTCCTTCCGGTCCTATTTGTTTATAAAACTCTTTTTTACTTATTTTTATTTATTTTTTTCAGAAAAAGTAATATATATTTTTTTCCCTTGAAAATTAGTTTTTGTTTGCATAATAATTCTTTTGTCTCATTTCACGTGTAATACTCTTGAGGATTTCTCTTTTTTCTGGCCCCTCTTGTTTTATTGATCAAGTGTAGGACAATTTTTATTTTTTAAACAAAAATTTTCCAAATTATACCTTTTATTGTTCTCTTGAAAAAAATGGCTTTATTAATTAAATTTTATTATTCTTTGTCTCTGCATTCTGGAACAATTTTTTGTCAGTCCACATACAATAGATTTCCTCTTTAATTGTTGCTAAAAGTTTTAAATTTAAATTGTTTAATTTTTCGCTTCTAAAATTTTTGTGACTAAAAATTTTTAAACTCTGCTTTTTATTCGAAAATTATTAGTTTTTACAACTCGAAAAAAGTTTATTTGATATCAATAATAGAAATTAATTGAATATTGTCAAATAAATATTTTTTTATCAATTCAATAATTATTCGAAAAATCAAATTTTTGGTAATTAAAATATTTTCCAAATAAAATATTTGCTAAAATAATAATAAATTAGATACTCACGTAATTTATTGTTCAAATAAAAAGACTTTTGTCTCAGTGTATAATTTTGAAGATTATGGATTGTTGATAAATATTTTTTGAGCAAAAATAATTTTTATTATTTTCTGCTAAAGAAAAATTGAACTTTATTGTATATATGTGAATTTACAAGTTTTGGACAGCATCGTCACAAAATGACTTGAGAACTTTTTCTTTCCCTTGGCACGACCTTTTGCTATCTAGATTTCCCAGTTCTCTTTATTTTTGCCCATCTTATAGCAAGTCCCCTTCCCTCCCCCCCACCTCCTTTTGCTGCCTCGGTGGATTCGAGTTAAGAAAAATTTATTGTTCAAGTTTTCGTCTTCAAAATAACAGGACACAGTGAAAAGGCCATTTCAAAACTCTTCCGCAACAATATCAAGCTATATAACTAAAAAAAAACTTCCTTTTCCCCGACTGATTTCACGAGAATCGTGAAATAACCGTTATAAAACTATTCTATTACGAATATAACCATTTTTCAAATTATTACAAAACCTTTTTTTCCAGGTATATTATACTTTATCTTTGGCAATTTTTTTTATATAACTATTTTGTAGGTACAATGTTCTTTTAACAATTTATTTTTAACAATCGATTTACAATTTGTTTTTAACAATTGATTTACAATTTGTTTTTAACAATTGATTTACAATTTGTTTTTTACAATTTTATTGACAAATTGTTTCTCAATTTTATTTACAATTTGTTTTTATAATTTGTTTCTGCAATTTGTGTTTTGTCTCGACTTGTACATACAGAAATGCAATATTTTTATTGATATGAGAAAAAAAGGGAGAAATTCACCTCACGCACCTTCACTTTTTTGCAATTGATTTTTCCCACAACTAAAATGTAAGTCGTTTCGTGGCGACTTTTCAAAAAAAAGACGGTTAAAAATATTCTTTTCGCATCCTACAATGCCTGTATATTTTCAACTGTCTCACACGTGAAGAAAATATTATTTTCGTTTCACTGTTTATTGCCCAGTTTTTCAATGCTCTAGGAGAGAATTTATATTTTTAATATCGCTTGGGAAATTGTTTTCCTCTTTTCCTAATGACAAAATTTTTCTTTTCCATTAAACTATTTTTTTCTAGATTGATCAAATATTTATTTTTTTTTATTGTTTTCTTTAGGTTACAATTTTTGTATTTCAATTTAATTTAATTAATTTACAAATTTAAATTTTTTTAATTTACATTTAAAAATTAAATAAATTAATATCTATAGGAAATTAAAAGATAAAAAATAAAAAGCATGGAAAATTAAAATAGAAAATTGAAAATGTAAAGAAAATTAAAATATAAAAAAGAAAGTTTACAGAAATTTCAAAATAGAAACGAAAAAAAGAGAATGGGAAATCCTTATTTTCCGCTTAATAATTTTGATTGTAATTTAATGTTTAGTTGTAAATTTTGTTCTCTTCTCTCTTCTTTTTTTATTTATTTGCAATAAAGAAACAACTAATCCGAACGTATTGTATTTTTAAGCCGGCTGTATGTCTAAGGGTTTTCACGAATAATGTATATATAGCTGTCCCTTCTTCGAACCCCACAATCTAGTCGAACAATGGGAACAATAAAAGGTCCTTATCTCCTTTTATAGTGAACAGCTTTTCAAAAAAAAGCTGCTCAGTTTCTTCTTTACGTCACCATCACCCTCTACTTTCGAGAGAAAAGAAATAAAAATGGCGAAAAATTAATTTGTCCGACATTTAGTGGAGTGATCAAAAATTGGTGGTTGAAATTATTTATTCCAATATTATTGTAGGGAAATTTGACAAAAAATTAATAATTAATAATAATAGAAATAATATAATAGTAGTAACAATAATAATAGTAATAATCATGTTAAAAAATTCTATATAATTTCACTAGAAAGAAATCTTTCATTTTTTGAATTTCGCGTCAAACAGTTCATCAAGTTACCGCCTAGATGTCATAAAAGTTCTCTCACAAGCAGAATTAGTCGAACAGCAGTAGGCCTAGTTTTATTTTTCTGCTATAAAATTCCTTATATTATAAATATATCATTATTAATCACATTTTATTGTTTAAAATTATTGTTGATAACTTTTTTTCTTCTGAGTATTGATAATTCATTTTTCAATACAAAATTATGTGAAATTTACAGAAACTTGTCGAAAAAGTGAATTTTTGCCCATCTCTTAAAAACGACCAAATTGACTGTTATATTTACATTGGTAAAATTTAAAATATTTAAATTTTTCAAGTAAAAAGAATATTTTGAAGAGGAAAAAAATGTACTCCCAAAAAAATATATATCTTGAAAAAAAGAAAAAAAAAGATTGAAGTGAAAATTTAATAAGATTCATTTATTTAAATATTTTCCATATTTTGAAAGTCTTGGTAAAATTGCCAGGGAAAAATTGTAGAGACAGTAAATTTTTATCTTGAAGTTTACATATAAGAAGTTTATGGAGTCATAATGTTTGAAAATTTTATCGTTCGAATAGAAGTAGTTCTCTATGTATGTATTTTAAAATGTGTAGGAGAGTTACTTTAGTCAAATAGCGACCAATAAATTTGAATTTTGTTTTATTATTCTTTCCATTTTCTCATTACAGAGCTGAATTCAACATCGCCATCGACGAGCGAGTTTGATGAATTAACGAATGATCTCGATAGCGATGAGCTGAGCAATGACAACGAAGAAGATGAGGAAGACGCTGACGAGGACATTCTCTATATGCGTGGATCGTCATTTACGATACACCTCGAGCCAGCGGTTGTAAATTTCACTGATAATTTCACGAGCAATGAGGAATCGGGTAATGAAATTCCTCAGGGAGTTCAATTGCGACCAACATCGCAGGTGAGTTTTTATTTTCGATTATTAATTATTATTAATTACAGCAGGATTGCTACACCAGTGAAAAGAAATTTATTTCAGTCAAATAAACCGATTAATTGCGACTATTATCGAATAAATATTTACTTCAATTCAATAATTTTTATTTTTTCAATCCATTAAATTGAATTTGAATCAATTATTTTAGTACTTCAAGCAAATATTACTAATATAATTTCAATTTCAAATGAATTTAATTAGAAATTTTAAAGAACTTAGATTATAAAATTTATCTCTGAGAATTTAATTTATTTTCATAACAATTTTAATTGAATTCCTTAAAAACATGGAATTATTTTTAAAAATTTGATAAAATTCTTAATGAAAATTTAATCTTTAGAAACATTCAATTATTCAATAAATTATTTATTTTTGTATTGAATGATAATTATCAACTTTATAATTAATTACTATTTTTATTATTATTATTATTATTATTATTTGTATATTTTGTTTGGAAGTAGACAATGAAAAGTCTTTTTTCAATCACGTACAAGTAAAATGCACCTAAATCGCAATGAATTGTTGATAGTAGATAGTATAGCATTGAAAGAAAATTGCCTTCAAACCGATACTCATCTAAATCGGCTTTCTTTACTGCCTCCTTTTTTTGCAGGGTCCGAATTTGGAACAAAAGTTGCCATCAACAACAGAAAGAGTCTTGAGCACCGAATCTACTTGTTCTTTGGAATGTGGACCTGGAGGCAACTGCTACATAGAGGAACAACGAAATGACGACGACGAGCAGGAGGAGGGAGTGGAGGAAAATCTTTTTGAAGGAAACGACTTCGCCACGTCGAGACGAAAGCAAGAGTCCTTGAGGCAGAGGTGTCAATGCCCTCTTGGCAAAGGTGGCGATCGATGTCAGCATGGTGAGTGATTTCTATATGTTAATTTCACATTTTATTCCAATCTCCCTTTTTTATTCAATATATTCCCTTTAACATTAAATACAATTTAAATGTAATACTTGAAATTTTTATCTCAAAATTACATTTTATTTATCGGCAAAAAATTTTGGGATATTTTTTTCTTAATTTTTAGTAGTAGTTTTTATAGCCGATTGAAACTGGAAATTATAATAATTCTATATTTATAAAAATTTTATTATGCTTGTAATTTCTTTTGATACCGCTGATTCGAATCGTTAAATGAAATGAGGCATATATCAAAGGTTTTTATTTGCAAGTGATTTTTGAGTTCTAAGAATTTAAATTAGCCGAGTGTATATATATACATTTTTCCCGACTCCCTCGTCTTATTGAAATGAAAAAGTTTTTGAATCGAACATTCGATCTTGATTGCTCTTAATCTCATAGTTCATAGGGCTCGCAATACAACTTCCATGGCTTTGAAAGTTCGAATTTCATTCCTTTTAATTGGATTCCAGTACTCTAATTACTATTCGAATTTCATTCGGAATTGTATGGAAAAAAGTAAAATAATCACTTTTTATAAAGATGGAAATAATTGTTTGTTTAATTTAGTTAATAAAATTTATTTTTATTTTACTTCTATTTTATTTTCACTCTGATTTAACTTTATTTTAATGTTATTTTAATTTTATTTTGCTGTAGTTTTATTTCATTTTACTTTATTTTTATTTCATTTTATTTCAAGATGATTATTTAATGTATAATTCTTACATTTGGAGGAATTTTCGAATGTTGTAGATGATTTTATTTGCGGGTGGAAATTTTTTTGCGAACTTCAATGACACCTGTCTGATTTCGAGTATATCTATATATATATATATATATATATATTACATCTTTTATACACGGGTGAACAAATTTTGAAACTTTCAATTTTATAACATTTCGTCTGCGATGTTGCTTAATGGAAAGCTTACAAGCCTCAATGCAGCAACTTTAGAAGTCATAAAATTTAAAGACCCTTCTAGAAAGCTTCAACGCTTCCAGTTTTAAATTTTGCAAACTTCAGGAACCACTTTAGATTCCTTCTATTTTTAAATGTTTTATCTTTAATCCCTCATACTGTACGGACAAGTTTTAGTTTTCTCTTCTTCTTCTTTTTTTCTTTTTTTCAGTATTGTGTATTTCCTAGGAGTCCTCTCTAAAAACTGTTTTAGTGAAATTTTACTGAGAATCAGTGACTCTCCTCTAAAGATTTAGCTGTGTTCCACTGTAAAATCGGTTAAAAGTGATTCAAATATTTTTCTGTTGCTATAGAAATGGAAAAATATTTCAATTATTTTGACTTTTACTGATTTTTAGTTTCACTGGTTCGAGCCCTGATTAAACAAAAAAAATGATAAAAACTCTAACACCGGGAAATTATAGGAACAGAAATAATGGAGGGAAAAAAATGAGGAAGGAGAAAGAAATGATTTTTTTAGAAAACAATTTTTTTAGTCAGAGAATAAATGAAGGAGGAAGTAATTAAACGTGATGGGCAATTGTGAAATTTTCCGACTGATTGTGCACTGTTGTCGATTGTATTAACAATTGCAGAAACAAACAGTCCGGCAAATATGGTTGAGCTGCTGCTCCGGAAACTGCTAGTCGAATTGAAAGTGGAAACTTCCGAGTTGTGAGAGTGAGAGAGGAGGAGAAACTGGGAGGCGTTGATTCTCAATCGGGAGGATTCTTTGAACGGAAACTTTCCAGTCTCTCTCTCTCTCTCTCTCGACATTGCCAAAGAGAAACTTTCTCACAACTACTCTTTCAGTTTTCCTCTCGTTGTTCGTTACTTCATATCGTGTCTGTTGATTTGAACCCTTCATATAATTTCTCACTGTAGTTGAAATCGTTATTTTTTTAATTTTAGCTCGTATTTTTTGTTTCCGTTAATAACTGCTGCCTTTTTTCTAACTGTTCTCTTCGCTTTATTTCTATTTTTGTTAATTCGTTTTTTTTGTATTCTCGCAAATGGAATTTTTCTACTGAATTATTTATTTTGATTGAAATAGAATTTGTTTGAACCGAAATAAAATTGTTTTGATGCAAAGAAATAATTAGCCTCTTAGTCACATCTTTTTTCAAAATCCAAGTACGTTTTTAAGTTTACTGTGCTAAATGCCTAAAATTGGCATTTAGCATGCTTAATTCCTAATTTGCCATGTCCCTTCATTCAGGCTTTGCAAATTTAATAGAATTCGAATATTTATGATACACATTGAGATGTAAATGTTAATACGGCTAAAGATTGAGATTAGCAATCAGACAATGGAATGATATTTAGAAATTCATCGGATGGATGTAAATCTATAGATAGCGATGCACATGTACATATGTATGTTTCAAGGTGGGAAAGCTAATAAGCGGAGGCAAATCTCTTATAAGATAGGATACTGCAAAATGCTCTCAAATGAATGGAGAATTGCAAACATGCTGTGGTTACACACAAGATTAGATAATACATATGTATGTGGAGAGACTAAATCAGTTCTATTGCATGATGACCCCTAAAGCCGAGGTCAATGTATTTTGTACTTGGAACAATATTCCGAACACGCAAACTCTCTGCCTAAACATCATTTTTAGGCAATTTTAATTTTATTTTTTATTTTTAATACAACAGAAAGTAAGCTTTAAAAATAAAAATTAAGAAATACTCCAAAAAATCATATAAGAATTTTACAAGTACAGAAAATGGAGACGAATTTTAAAAAAGTTTTGTCCAAGTAGAAAAAAAGCTGAAGTGTGAAAGATAGTGAAAAATTCACAAATTTTTACCGAGATGAGTTGAGAATAAATTTTCGAGTGAGTTTTTCCTATAAAATGCGGTCATGACGTGCAATTTAAGATGATCGTCCCTTGTCCGTAACTGAATATAAACAGACCGCTAGGGACCTTAATAGATAATTAAGAGACAACAAGTTCTTCTACTGCAAAAAACATTTTCGAAATTTAATTACTCCCTTTACTCTAAACACTTTCGAGAGTTCCTAAACCCTTTTGAAATCAATTTTTAATTTTATTTTTAATTATAAAAATACAATTTCGTAAAATGGAGAATGCTGTAAATGTCCAATTTCAGTAGAAGGTTATGTTTAAAGAACTTTATCTTTTCTTTTAATTCCAAAAAATACATTATTTGTTTCGCAAATTAAATCATTTCCTTAAGGCAAATGTAATCATAATAAAAGATTAATTTAAATGTTTTCCTTGAATCGTTAATTAAATTGTCTCTGAAATAAAGAATTAAATAATCTATAAAAAAATTTGCACCTGTTGTTGAATTATCAATTGAAACGAAAGGAGGAAAGAAAAACATGTTTATATATGTAATTCCAGTGTGCGGATAATATCTATTTCAGATAGCATTTGATCAGGACAAAAGCATGTTCTTTTAATACCTTTTCATATGTAAATAAGCTGACAGAGTGCCCGCACTTCGGCACATCCCCATTCCGATCAACATTTTCACTCGACTGAATGAAGCAGACTCATTCCCATTGACATAAAATCCCGTTGACGCCCAGAACATTGCCCAACAATCGTCGATTTTCACAATTTTCTCCAATCCATATGACAAATAACAATTTTACAAAAATTGTTTCAAATTAAAACTTCTTTCAATGAGATTCATCAATGACAATTGAATTAAAACTGAAAATTAAAAATTACAATGACCAAAAATTTTACTACTAATGATTGTAGATTGATCTGTAGGTAATATTAATTGCTATAAGCATTAATTGGAACTACTATTAATGGCAACAATCATCAATTTAAACTGTCATTAGTTACAACAAACATTCATTGGAACTACAATTAATTGTAAAAATCATTAATTACAACTACAATTAATTGCAAGTACCAATAATCATAATTATCATTAGTTACTATTGTTAACATCAGTTAATTAGTAACATGAGTTATTATTAATATTAGTTGTCATAAATATTATAGTTGTTCTCGTTAGTATTAGTCATTATGAATATTATTATTACCATATTAGGAGCCACCCAGAAAGTTATCTCTACCGTTAAATAAAACCAGCATCATGTGTAATCACAACATCCGTTTATTACAGTTCAGCAACCATTTATTCCAAATCTATAACCTCCAGTAATTACCATCCACCATCACTACCATGAGCAATAACAGTTGCACATATTCGAGACCACAATAATTTGAAATAATAATCAAATAACAACTATGCCAAAAACCGTACCTGCAGTTAATAATTCATCTCAACAACACTCGGAAGATATCTTCAATTACTACCACGCGGAAGTTAATTTTCGACTACATAATTTAAACACCTGCAAATAATTGCCCTAGCGATATCATCCAGATCCTCTCCTCCATTTTTCACCCATAATTTACAAACTTGAATTTACTTTCAAAAGCGCGACAAATCCAGTTTTTTTTGTTTACAAATATCAAAAAGATATTATGTAAATACATTTTTTTTCTTCTCGCCTGTTGCTGAACGGCCTGGGCCAAAAGAGAGAGAGAGAGAGAGAGAGAGAGAGAAAAAATTATAGAGGTGATGGGGCAAACACGTAAAAGTAAAGAGGAGGAAGAACTCTTGAAATGGGGGGAAAAACGAAGTACGTGGCTACTAGTCTCGGTGAAAATAATGCGGTCCTTTCGGGGTCTTGTTATTGCCAGACTGAGCATTGCCGTAACTATCAGAGCAACCCGCACTCACTCTCTCGCTTGCAGTCAAGGGGCTTGAGGTGGAAAAACGTTGAGAATTTCAATAAAAATTCCATAGGTCAACCGCTATGTAACCTCCCTTTGCACACGCATCGAATACCTCTTTTTTTCCTTCGCCCACATATATCAAATCGGACAAAAGATTTACCCTCTTTTATATTATTTTATCGCGCATCAAAAAAAAGCTTTGTTTTACATTCATTTTTATATATATATATAATTGAATGAAAAATTGCAATTCTTTTTTAATGATCCATTTTTTGCGAAAAATAATTGTTTACATTAGACTGAAATGCATGCTATTTTTGTAAATAGTGATGCTGAAAGGTACACGGAAAAAAGTAACTTTTGCCTTTTGCAATTTCCAAATGCTGTTTATGATGGTTCTTAATTTATCGACGTGTTTGAATACTAAATTTCTAATTTTCAATACTGGGGAAATTTCCTCTTCATTCTTTTTTTGATTAAATACAATCCCCTCTGGGTATTTGTGATTAAAGAACCTAATTTAGATTGAAAAATAAAACTCCAGTATTGCCATTTTTCGTTCTTCTAGTATCAGATTTCACGTTAATTAACTGCCTTTTTCTTCAAAGATCCCTATGGGCACAATTTCCCTCATTAAATAGTTACACAACATTTAATTCTTAAATTAATGGGAAAGATTTTGCAAGTTTGAATTTTTAGAACAAAAAAGATTTTCGTATCGTAAAGATTGAGAATTATTTCATACAGCATTGTTATAATTATACGCAAAGGAAGGTCGTGTTTCAAGATCAGTGAACAATAAGATAGTCTGAAAATGTTACAATCTCGCGAATAGAGTAGAATTCTGTAATTTGGATACAGAATAGTGTTGGTTCGTTAAATACGGTCGCAAAGTCCTTTTCGTTGTAGCAGCAAGTATTGGTTGGCTTCCTGGCAAACGGCCAAAATGGCGTCCCACATGCTAGATTAAACAGATTAACCGCACGCTCCTCCAAGTCCAAAGTATACGCGGACCTTTCTCGAGACGTCGTTAAAAGCTCACTGTTTGCCTATAAATCCAATCCACCAAGACTTATAAGAATTGATTGCATGAATCTAATGAATGGATGTTCTTAGCTTCTTCCTCCAATTTTTACTTTTACTTCTTCCTCTTCTTCTTCTTCTTCTTCTTCTTCTTCTTCTTCTTCTTCTTTTGCAATTTTATCTACAGTCGTCTTCGCGAATCGATTTGAGAAAGTCATTATAGAAATTGTGTCTCTTAAGGTGCAAAGAAATTCAATTGTATTATTCAGTCTCTGTAATTTTGAAGATCTCATCATATAGAAAGATAGATTGTGCACGTTCTTCGATTGGGTATTATTCTTTTCGATTTTCTTTTGAATTCTCCGAATTTCTATACACTGTAGAAGTGAAATCGTAATTTAAAAGATTTAAGATCAGTTTTAAATTCAGCACTGACTGATTGGATGTGAAGTCCTCGAAAAATCTATTCGGGTAATGGAGAATTAAATTAAGATGTAATATTTTTAAGGCAGTTATAACTAATAGTAGTTGTAACAGTTGGGAATAATAACAATGAGGGGTACAATTAATGATTGTTACAATTAATGGTAGTTCCAATTGACACTACCTACAGATTTATAGCATACAATAGTTACGAGTTGATAATAACAACTACTGATAGTACAATTTCTGCTATTTACAACAAACATTAGTTCGAATTGTTGTATTCACAACTAACGGTAGTACAATTTGTGGTATTCACAGGCATTTACAGCATCCGGTAGTTGTAATTTGCCTTTTACTTCTCCTTTTACATTCTAGTAAGAAAGTAATAGCAAATATCGTACAAAGGAATGCCCCTGAAGTATGGTGTTTATAAAGTAGACACGATGAGACTTCCTGAGGGGTTCTCGGTCGCAAAGAAGTGGTCAATGGTGTCTGGTAATAGTACCCGAGGCAAGCAGTCGTTGGGGTCGGTCTCACAATAGAAGCAAGGTCCAAGTATTAGTCCCTTACAACGCACAAATACAATTTACCGCATCACAGCGGATAGTTAATCGATTAGAGTATGCTCAGTTGCTCTACAGGTGTATGTGTATAACATGCGTAGCTAACGTTGGATTATGGGTGTCGCGATGCTAGTTACAGATTCGCATAATGCCAACATCTGGGGGTGAATCGATAGACCCAGAGGCACAAATTTATCGGTCAGAGTAATAAATTCTCTTTATGACTGCTGTTAAATCCTACTTGTAATCCAAATCCGGTTACTTTATAATCAATTTAACCTGTGCTGATTGTCCTCATACAGTGTATTCCACAACTCGTTTGTAATATAACCTGGAATTGGATAGGAATTTACTCCAGATTGAAAATTGTCAACTTCCGTTGTTAACTGTCAATGATAATTATGTGTGACTTTACATTATTTGCTTCAGACGCATATAAATTTGGATACTTGTCAACTTTTCTGATTTATGCTTTGGTAGTCTATTTTATAACAGTGCTGAGGAATCAAACGTTTAGAGCAAATTAATTTTATTGGAAGAATTTTCATTTTCTAAAGAGGAAAATATTCTAAAACAAATTTTAAAGTGCGGGAAAATGGTGATGTTTAAATATTGAGATTATCAAAATGAGAAAATTAACTCGTGTAGCATTCGATAAAATATAAATGAATCGAAACTGTATACAGAAGGTCAGAGAGCAGTTTAATGTTTAATATTCGAATACCAAATTGACAAATTAAAGAAATTAGCCAGCAGCGTGGGGAAAAATGATAAATCATGTAAAACAATTGATCAATTAACCATTAACTGTCACTTCCTAACCGAAAGATTTTTTCTTCAAATCGGATATCTCAAAATATAACACTCCCACACAGAATTCAAACTTGCGGCATTATTAACAGTTCAGAAATATCAATTCAGTCAATCAGGTCTAAATTAATTACAATTTGTTCGTAAAAACTAAAGAAAATAGAGAAAACAGAAAAGGTACAAAGGAAACTAATACTGAAAAAGACCCTCAAAAGAAATTAGAAAAATCTTTTTCTCGCTCTAATAGGAGATGAAAATTTAACGAACATGGAGAGAAGAGAGATGTGGGAAATAAACTAGTTTCAAGTACATTGAAGTAATCTAAAAATGAAGACACTAATCTTTAAATGTAAGTTGAATACACCTGGGAGGAATATAGAGTCTCTAAGCTGTTCTAAGCCTCTGATCGCGTGTCTCAGGATTAATGGGAATGTTCAATAAACGCATACATGTACACCAATGCGACACTATGTAAGCAGAGGTCGATCACAACTACTCTTGTTAGATAGTAAACCCGCTATAGCATAATTCTGAGGAGATTAATTAATATCATCAACAGTTCGCAAGGTTAAGTCTCTCAATTCCCAGTAATAATTTCAAGTATTGCCAGTCAATATAATCATTGATTGAACATTATATAACCTTTCCACTGTGTATTATTACCATTCACGAGAGTAAATCGTAACTATATGTCTAATTATAAATACTCTCATTCTCGTTTATTACCTATACTACTGTTTTTTTGTATTAAGTTAGCCGCTCGAGACTTTTTGCTTATGTTTCAATTAAACTTAAATACGTTAGGCCTTATTGTAAAGATTTAAACAAAATATGCTTCAACCAAAGAAAATCTTATTCTCAATGTAGAGATGAGGATTGTATATTTTTTTTTTATGTTGAAATAAAAAATTTACAGTTATAAAGAGGAAAATTTTCGCGTTGAATTTAAAAATAATGGTATCTTGAAGGATCTAAATAAATGTTGAGACCATAAAGATTGTAGTGAATGTAGCGAGTGAACCATATTGCTGTTGATGGCAGACAGGTCGTTACTACTGAAACCATCGTTTTGTTTTCTCACCCGCATAAAAGCAAGAGATGAACTCGTTTTCCCAACAGTAATAAGAAATTGCTATTATTTCACTTCAAAATTGACCGAGAGAGAGAGAGAGAGGCACTCTCTAAATCATAAATTTAAAAAAGATCTTTTGTGCCAAAATAAATATATTTTTATCCCAATTGCCTTGAAAATAACGAATGAATTACCTTTTATATATATACATTATAAAACTGGCTACTAATTATCGGAAATTCAATCACGACCATCGAACCGCACTTTTAATGACATGTATATAATTCTTTTAAAGAACGAGAATATTCATTTAAAAATTTAATGAGTACAGTGTAATTTAAAAAATTTCAGATTGTATTCTTTAATTCCTTTTTATACTATTGTTATCGATTGTAATTATTCAGATGTGTAATTCTTTTGTAGGGAAATTTAATGTTTCTCTCTCTATATATTTTTCTCGATAAATTACTCATATTAGTGATAATATTTCTGTTTCTCTTTTACATATTGATAGATGAGCATAGTTTGTCATTTACATTGACGTTTTAGTCAATAATTGTTTGTCGTGTTGGTTGGTTTTAAATTTAGTCATTTCTTTTGGTTTCGTAATAAAATTAATGGTTTTTGGTAGAAACTAGATATTCATATATTTTTCTTCTCTCTCTCTCTCTTTTTTGCTTTTCTTGTGGATATTTATGTTTATCTTTATCCCTCTGTAGAAATTTAGGAAGAAAGAGAGTGGAAGGAAAAATTTGTAACCAAGTATTTCTGTATTTTTTTACGAAATATAAAAAAAAATTTTTTTGTAAAAACTGAAGAATAATAATTGTTAGAGTTGGTTTTTTTACTGTGATATGAAAGTTACGGAAGTTAGTTATGGGTTGATAGAGGAGTTAAAAAATCGTTGCCGTTGACGGCTCTTTTGCACTGTTGGACAAAGGGAAAGAGAGAAAGAAAGAGAGAGAGAAAGAGCACGTCTGCAAACAAATCGTTACGTGTACGAGCTTTTCAAGGGGTACCGAGAACACACCCAACTCATACATTCAGGATAATAATTGTTTTGTCGATACTCGTTTCTTCGTTTATGAGCTTAGCCACGAAGAATTGTACCACTACTCAAATATGGAGCTTGCAAAAATAGCAATGTTCCCTTTCTCTCTCTCTCTCTCTCGCTCTCTCCCTTTTTCTCTATTCTTTGCTTCCCTTGTGTCAGGTAAAGAATACACTTCAGAAAATTTACTTTCCAAGAAATACGAGCGAAGAAATTTTTATTGTGCGTAGGTCATGTACTACTATTTCATTCAAACAGATTTTACCCTCACAAAAAAGAATGAAAAATATCCTTTTCGTTTTTTAAATAAAACATATATGTTTTCATTTTAAACATATTCTTAATCGTATGATAATTGATTTTTTTCCGAAAAAATGTATGTAAATTATATTTTCAATAATGGAATTTAGGTAAAACTTTAATTACTTTAGAAAATAATTGAATGGTGGTGAAGAATTTTATCAAAATATTTTTTAAATAATTGAATTTTTTTGGGAAAGTTCTTTAAAATTGTAATAAAAATAATTGAAATTCAGTGTTCGATTTGTGAAGCAATATTTTTTGAAGAAAACAAATAAAATATCTTTAAACTACTGACAGAATGAATGAAAGAATAAAAGTATTAGTTATTGAAGATATTTTTTGTTTTTTGATTTAAAGAAATAAGTAAAAAAAAATTGAGATGTAGAATTTACATAGAATTGGTTCGTGCACTGTGGCGTTGGTTCCTAACACTCAATGCGTTTGTACTATCGATTTTATAATCAAGTCTCAAGCGTTGAACTGTGGCTTCGTCGCGGGCAAGTTCCTATTTCACCTAACGATGTTGGACTCACCCCTGCCATTAAAGTAAAGGTCATTCTTATACTTGTTTCACATGCATGAGACTCATTCGGACTGGCACACGGAATACAAATTTTACTCTCCACCCTCCCTCCAACCCCATTAGATTTTTTTCCATATAAAATAAATATATTTCTCCTCACGAGTCTCAACAAATACTTTTGAAGGCAAATAATATTATATTTTCTCTCTCTCTCTCTCTCTCTCTATTTTTCTCTATTTTAAGTATTTAAATAAGAGAAATATTAATTTTCAATGACCTACATATATCACTGATGTGTATTTCAAATCTTCAATATTTTTATATTCATTTTCACCAGATTGACCACTGGAAATTTGCATCAGCAAACCTATATATAATCCATTCAAATTCATGAAAGATGAGTTGTGAAATTATAAAAGTGCACTTGTTATATATATATTAGATATTGGAAAAATATGATGTTTGAAAATTCTAATTAATCTTTGAAATATTTTTCAATTCGTAATTTCATACTTAATTTTCATTAAAAGAACTAAAGAATTAATTTTTCAGAATCCATAAGAATTTTTGTGTCTTTTTTGTTTGCCTTCTAAACTGTGAAATTAACAAGAATTTAAATATGAAACATTCCATTTTTTTTATTTCTGACAATAATTTCTTATCAAATTTAAATAAATTAATTCTTGAATAACTATTACAAAGTTATTTAATGAATAATGTTTCTTACTAGGAGGTAAGAATTGAATTGAAATGATGAAAATAATTTTGAACAAGTTAGAGTAAAAATATTTTTATAAATTATAATATAAAAAATAATTTTATCACTCGGTTATATTGAATTATTATTAAACACAAAGAAATCGAACACTCCGAGTCGAAAACTCGATCTAATATTTTTCCAATATGACAAGAATGCAAAAAGCAAACTTCCAGAATTTGAAAATTACAAATTTTCTTTCAAGTCTCAGTAATTTATTGAACCAATAATTGTCAAACGAAATTGCACTTTATAACTGGAAATAGTTTCCTAACTCTCAAAAATTTTGATTTAGAAAAAATCGAAAAATTGGGAAAAAGCGAGAGGTAAATTATACAAGAAGTGAAAGAAAGGGAAAGAAAAATGGATATAAAAAAGGAAACAAAAAAGAGTCAAGAAAAATATTCACACATGAATTCAGTAGCTGTTGACCTCTTTTTTATTGATTTACCAAAAGAAAAGGCCATTGAACTATTGAACTTTTGGTTGACTTTTTCCAAGTAATGTGTATTAGTTGACATGAATAATATATCAAATTTAAATGGGTCGGTGTGTAAATCAATAAAATTTCTACAATTAAAAAAGTATTAAAGTGCACCTATCTCATATCTTGATATTAAAATTAGAATTGTAAGAACATTTATTTCACTTCCTACCAACATTCATCATCCCCACAAGAATAATCAATATCTTCCACAGGGTTAGTGAGTGTATAACATTTTTTTACCCCACAAGACAAGATATTTTACTTCACTTTTCTATATAATTATTTTCTACCATCTACACTATTTCATTTGCACAGTAAAAAGAAATTTCTGCACAAAAAGAAGTAAATTATTTTTAGAAAATTTTAAAAATTAAAAAATTACTATTTGAAAAAAATTTCCTTTTGAATTTCAAACGAAAATATTTTCTACTTTGATACTTTTATGATCATCAATGTTTGTGTGAGTTTCCAAATTAACAGAAAAAAAACATTGTTAGTTCGATTTAGTGAAGCAAAAATAATTGGTATTTTTGTCATAGGTGATAAATTAATGCGGGAGAAAAAAAACTGTTTCGTATTTAGAGATAAAAAAAGAGATTAAAAAAATTCCAAGTATATTCTGAATTATAAAATAATTTTTTTATTTCTTTCACGTCTTTTTTTGTGTTTTTCGAGCTTTTTGATTTAAGCTTTTGAAATTTGCATGCCCTCGAAGCGATAAACAATTGAAACTTTATGTATGCGGAAAGAAAGAAAAGATAAACTTTTGGAAAACTTTTTCATTCGCAGATTTTTAAATCTTTAAATTCCAAAGCCTTGAAATTCTATTATTGTTGAAAGCTTTTTTTTGTCGTCAACTTTTGAAATCTAAATAAATCTTTAAATATAACACTGGAAAAGAAAATCGATGGGAAATTGAATTTCAAAAATATTCTCTTCTTTATTTTTACCTATAATTTATCAGAATTCGATTGCAAATTAAATATTCTTCTTTTCCGCATTAATTTTTTTACGATGACAAATTAAATTTTTTTATCCATTTTTCGTTTTTAATTTTATTGCATTTAATTAAATTGTTGAGAAATAGATAATTTACATTTGTTAGATGGGAGAAAGAAAATTGCTTACTGGTAGTAAAAAAAGAGTTCAAGTACTCTAAACTAACCCAACTTTTTATGTAGTAGATTTATCTTTCCTACCTTCCTCTCTCTCTCTCTCTCTCTCTCTCTCTCTCTCTCCTTTTAAATTTTCAATCTTCAAAAACCGCGAAAAACAGGTATACAAAAATCGTGAAAAGTACTTTTCAAGTTGAATATAACGTGTCATCTTTTTATAGTACACCTGTCCATAAAGTTTTCAGTTGAGAAACTGGGTTCCAAATGATTTATTCATGTAAAATTTAAATGTTGAAAATAACATTTTTCACCGTTTTAAAATTTATGTCCAAAAAAACAGAGAACATTTTTTAATTTTTGGTGAAATTTAAAATTTTCTCTTCGTTCATTCTCTATAAATTTGAACCAGTGAAAATATTTGCAAAAATTGTCAAAAACAAAAGTTCAGTCACTAGTTCAAATTACTAAAATTTACTAATAAAGACTAATTGTCAATATTTATCAGTAAAATACTAATTGACTAGTAATTATTACTATTTATCAATATAATAATAATTTATACGTAAAATTTACTAATTTAAAAGTATTTTTGATTTGAAATTTTTTTTAGTCTGGGAAATAAGAATTTGAATAATTGAAAATGATTCATGAAGCCATCATGTCTTTGCTTTGATTATTATGAAATGCGGTTTTGCAATTTAACATATCAATTCACTGTTTATTATATATCCGTATAATATATAGAGAAATACATAATTGCTATTGTTGTCGATTTCACATGAACTGAAACAAAACACATTGCAAATCCGGAGAACATCTGAGAGAGCCTTTATTGTCCATTGTATACTCAAAATTTTAAGCATTGTATATGTTTGCATTAAACTACAAGCACAACAGTCGACAGCAGGTGCAAATATCTGTAACAATTGCCGCTGCAGAGAAAAGCTGCGCAGGATTATCAGAGAATGAAAATAGAAATTTTATACCGTTTCACTGGGTTGTATGGGAAAAAATATATTTTTTTTATAAATAAGAGAATATTTTTACTTCTGTTTTTTTATGAATAAAAAAAATTACAATTATTTTTAATACAATTTTTAATTAAATTATTCGAAATAATAATAATTCACATACATTTTTTCGGAAAAAAGTGCATTGTTTAAAAATTTGTTAGAATAATTCAATTATTTTCATCAATAACAAAATTTTTTTCAGGGATTTAATTATGTTCTTAAAAAATAAAAATTTTTTTTAGGAATTCAATTATTTTAATTTTGAATTGTCGACTTCTTGTTAAAATTATTCCTTATTTTTTAATACATATTTGATACTCAAGAATTTACGAATAAGTGAAATTTTGTAAAATTAAATTATAACAAATAGATTAAAATATTTTCAAAAGAACTTTATTGAAAATTCTGTAAAAAAAGAATTGAATTGAAATGATGAATATAATTTCAAAATGAAAGTTAGACTAACAGTATTATTATTGTGATAATGGGTTCTATCACTGGGTCATGTTTAATGATTATAAAACATGAGGAAATCGGGTCGACGACTTGTAGTTATCGATTTCTTAATGTTACATATGTTTTTAAAAGTGTAATAATTTAAAGACTAAATAAGAATATTCTTTAGATGCAGGGAAACTGGCAAAGTTTTGTCTTTAAATCAGGGAAAAGTTTGGGGCAAAGAAAATTAATTTTTTGTAGAGAAAAACATTTTGGAATTACGTTATTTTGACTCAATTTGTTATCCTTAGCAAAGCAGTGAGTCATTAAAGTTGATATTTGTCTAATTATTATTGTTATTTCACTCAGGGGAAATAATAGTGCGATTGATTAACTAATTATTGTTGTTATTTCTTCTTAGGGGGGGGGAATGGTGACGATGGAGAAATAAATGAAATAAATGAATAAAATGAAAAATAAGAGTGAAGATTTTTAGGGAAAACTTGTCTAGGGTTAAATATATTTATTTGATGGTGTATAAATACGACTAAGAAACATTATTCCCATAGGGCCGCCATTGTTGGCAGGGGTGTTGTTAATGGATACGAGAAGGCAGCAGACCGCCACCCTCCCTTTACCACTAAAAAGTATATTGCCTCTCTCGTACGCTGTTGCATTTTTCAGCGACCTGCAACGCTAACAGGAACATCCTGCGGTCTAATGAACTATGCCCACCAGTCTTAAACTACTTTTAACTTGGACAAGTATTTATTTACCCTAAACTGTCTATTACCAAGTTCTACTTTAGCTTAATAAAGATCAAACTTGGGTCTCGAGTGTCGAAGATGAGAAAGCTGGGGTTCAATTCTACGGCTTCATGATCATCCTTACATATATTCTCGAATTTCATCAATCGTGCGAGCGAGAAGGGAAAGGGCTTCCATCTATACTCTTAAATGTCAAATGTGATTGAAAGGGTATTTTCTCTCGAAATATTTTCGCCCTTCGAGTCAAGGAATTAGGGTATTACATAAATTTCATTTACCAAAATTATCCCTTAATTGTATTTCAATTACAATTGTTGGATAACAGTTATATTGAATTTTTATTTCCAACAATATTTACCATGGAACTAAAATTGGTAAAGCTTTCGACGACATAGTTGCACACGGAAACCTAAATATTATGAATAATATTTACGTGTATTCTCTCTTATCTCCGCACAAAAGAAAAAGAAAAAAAATAATTTTGCCCCACCAGCTTTAACAACATGAAAAGTATCTTTAGAGGGGAAAATATATGAATCTCTGTTTTCGATACAGTCGAAGCGTGAAACAAGAAAATATGGTCTTGAGGAAAAATGGTGAATTTCGACAATATATTTATATATGTGTGCACTGTATAGAAGGGAAAGGCCTTATGGTGTGTTTTAGGCGCGTACACACGTAGCAGAAAGGTCGTATCGATCACCTGAGTTGAACCAGAATACTACCAGGTGGAAGGGGTATGAAAGATGTTTAGCTTGAGGATGGACGATAAATCAACGGATAGAAGAAAATAGAACAAGTTCGACCTGCCTTTAGATAGAATTCCTCGTGATATGGGGGAAAAACACACACGTGGATATATATATATATATATGTATGTATACCAAAAAGTGGAACGTGAGGACTGAAAAATCTTTGAAAATCAGGGCAAAAAAGGAAAAGAAATAAAATATATATAAATATAGTGTATTAAGCAAATAACCGCGACTGGGTCATTCCACACGAATGAGATGAGAGTCAGGACTTGAATTTTAACGCAAAAAAGAAATATCGTTCGGAAATGAAATTTTTATTTCCCTCACATTGAATTTCTTCAAAAAAAAAAATAAAAGAAAGGGTTTAAGATCGTTTAACATAAACTCATTTTGAGCTGCAAAACCATATTGTTGAACATATGTTGAAAACATCACTAATTTCATCAACAACAAAAAATGAATCACCACCTTTGACCCAAATCACATTAAAGTCTCATACAATAAACCTAATTCTCTAACAATGCTGAAAGTCCAACTAAAGTTGGTAAACTACTGGGAAGGGAGGGGGAGGGGGCTTGATTGTTTGTAAATTATCACAAAGGCTGTGGCATTCTCAGTTTAAGCCCCACTGCATCCAGGTCGAATTTGTTGGCAGTAGATCCTCAAAGACAAGAAGTCTAAGTGAAGGGTGAGAGGGGGCGAGATGCTTGAAATAAATACCTCATCATGAAATATTCATCTCACGTTTTCCTTAAAATACCTCTTTTTCCCTACCCCACACAACCGTTCACCCTTCTTCAAACCAATAGATCTCTCTATTGTTTTTATCACCACAGTTTTAGTCAGGATTAAACAACTCTCTACTTTGTATATTATATGTTATATATTACTTCCTCAAAGTCCGTTCTTCGATTCAACAAAATCGGAATATAAAAGTCATGCTCTTTTAATTCTACTTTTTGGCTTTTTTTCTTTTTTTTTGGCAAAGCAAGAATAACAGGCATATACAAGGTGTCATTTTTCCAATTTTTTCAATGACCTCAATTTTCCAAGATAAATAAAAGAATGGTTCGAATAAAGGAAGTCTTGGAGTACCTTTCTTTTCCACTCAGTCTGAGACTGATTGGATTCAGGTCGTTCTTTCCGTTTTTGGAAAGGAAAGAAATCTCTAAAAATTGTAAGAGGAAAAGGATTCATCGTTGAAAGTAGAACACTCCGTTTACAGATATCTTAAATTTTCCTATCCTTCATTTTTTTTCAATTTTTTCATGACAGATGAAACAAAAAAAAGGAAAGGAAAGAAGAAACTGAAAGGAGGAAAATTTAGTCGACTTTTCAAATATGTCATGTTCAAGTTGAAGAAAGTCGATCGAATTAAATTGTCTGCAACCCTTGACTTCGTTTATTCCGTATTCATGAAATTTTATACGAAAATAATTTTCCTTATTATGTGAATTGGTCAAATTTTATTTATTTGCACTTATCGTCGATTGTAAGAATTTATTGAAACGGAAACTAATTCACTGATTAGTTTTTTTTATTGGAATGATTAAAAATACCATTGACGATAAGTGCTACTTCCCGGTAGTCGAATGTTAATAATTTCATTTAATACAGTTTGATTAAAAAAATATTAATTCTGCATACAATTTTTTTATCCGATATTGAATAGTTTTTCTCATTTCTTTTCTAACTCAATCGACAATTTTAGTATTATTTTTCACTCAAAGCTTTTGCTGGTGAATTTCAAAGAGGTACAACTTTACGCCTTTGTGTGAAACTTTTATTCTTTGTTCGATTTCTTTAGCTTGTTTTTTTTCGTTTTATTCAAGAATCATGTTACACTCTCGGTGTTTTTCACAAAATTTTTTTTTGTTCTTTTTACTATTATTATTATTTTGTTTTTTGTTTTTTTTCGTTTCAGAAACGGAAGTGAGGTCACCACGCTTCACGGGATCGGGTTGGCTCGCCTTTCCTGCTTTAAGAGCAGCCTACAAGCATGTTCAGTTGGAGCTCGAGTTTCGACCAGAAGCTTGGGACGGTGTTCTTCTACTGGCCGGTGAGCGAGATGATCTCCAGGGTGACTTTATGGCCCTGATACTTCATCATGGCTTCATCGAGTTCAGGTATATCACACACCAACTTTCTTCTCACAGTTCTTTGTTTCATTCTTTTTTCAAGAAAAAAAACAATAACGGCCACAATCTTTTACTGAACATAAAAAATAAAATATGTATGGTTATTTTATTTTATATGATTTTTTTTCTTTTTTTTAGAGAGAATTATACTTTTCGAATAGCAGAAAATTTGAGTTCAATATTTTGGTAATATTGACACTATTGCCCGGAAAATTTAAAAAGTAGGAGTAAAGACACAAAAATCATGTTTTTTGGGGGGTCTTTACCCCCACTTTTTTAAAAATCCTAACGTTTTAGACTATTTTGGAATTCGGGATCGTGTTCAGTAGACAAAAAAAAACATAGAAAATCACTACCATATCGAAAATAACTGAAAAATTGTGTTTTTGGATCTTTACCCCCACTTTTTTCGACATTTTTTTTGTGGTTTGCGAAAATATGCTTTAAAGTTCACGTTTTGAGCTTTATTTCAAAACCTTATGGAAAAATAGTCCAAGTTCGAAAACTTATATAAAATAAAACTCTAATTACTCTCCTACAGACCAAAAAATAGGGAATTTTGAAAAAAGTGGGATAAAGAATCGAAAAAAACAATTTTTTGGATTATTTTCGATATGGGAGTCGTTTCCAATATTTTCTTATCTGCTTAACACAATTCCTAGTCTAAAAATTATCTATCACGTCAGGATTTTTGGAAAAAGTGTAAACAAAGACCTAAAAAAATTAAATTTCGATCATTTTCGATATTCTAGAGAAATTAAGTCCTTATTTTCCCTCTTGATGAAGAATTAGAATACACTATTTTTATTTTTTGAGAATATAAAAAATTGTTGTTGTCTTATATTAAGTATAAAAAATGTTTTTTGATGACCTCCTCGCAATCTATGGGATTATCGATAATCGATAATTAATTTCAGGTGTTGATCTGCTCAAGTGTTACTCTAAGACAGAATAGCTTACTGTGGCAATATTGAATCAGTTAATGCTCTTAAAGATTTCGTATAATCAAGTCTCGCATTCACTAGTATCTTCTGAATCCTTACTCTCAGTTGATGAAATTTTAATCGAATTCTCAAGATAAAAATTACTTAAATAATTGTTCTCTTTAAGACGTTCCATGAGAAAATAATGGGAATCAATACTAATTGCGAATTTATAATAATCAATGTATTGTAATCTTCTTATTTCTTTATTGTGAGAATGTCGAGGGAAAAAGTGAAGAACCTTTTGAGGTTTAAAAAGATGGAAAATAATTAAATAAAAATAATCGAAGATAGAAATAATTTAATTAAAAACTAAAAATCATCCAAAAATAGGTATTCAAAAACAAAACACAGTTTTAAAAAATAAGAAAAAACAACAACAAATAAAAATATAGTAGAAAATAAAAATAAAATAAATGAATAATAAAAGAAAAGCAATCAAAATTCAATTAGAACAAAATGTATTAAAAAAAACTTTTACTCGAACTGTCGAATGAAATTTTGATTATTACAGAAAGCTAGAATATTGAAATGTAAATTAATTGAAATATTGAATTTGTAATTATAATTGACAATTCCATTTTTAGAATAAACGTTAATTGTCTTTAATTTTTGTTTAATAACTGGGGTATTATTTTGCAGGTTCGATTGTGGTAGTGGAGTTGGAATTGTTAGAAGCTCTGAGCCTGTTAAACTCAATGAATGGAACACCCTGAGCATTTATAGACATCGATGGGATGCTTGGATTCAACTCAACCGTGAGAAGAGAGTTCAGGGTAGATCAAAGGTAATTTAAATTAAAATTTACCAAAGCATTATCCACCCATATTAATTTCTAATTCAATTTACAAAAGAATAGAAAAGGAATGATAATGAATGATGATTAAATTAATGAAACGAGTTTCATTAATTATTTACAATTATTATATTTTAAAATTCAAATTGAATAATTAAATTAAATTTTATTGAATTGATTCACGTTATTCTTGATATTTTTTTATTTTTCAAGGTAAGAAAAATTGTTACACTAGATAGCACTTCTTCTCTTTAATTACTTTGTTTACATTTTTTTTTTGATATGCTGGTCTTGGTATTGTTTGTTTATTCCTTTTTATTACTACACAAATTTTCTTGGAAGCATAATTTTTTCTTCTTGAAACGAAAAATCTTGACGTAAAGAGCATTGAATTAATTTCAGCAGTTGGAAAAACATATTCAAATCTTTGAATTTTGAATTTACTTGATATTAAACGTTTCAAGAGATTCCATTCTCTCAATTGCTTTAGATTGAAAATGTTTTAATCAGCTCTTTAAACATTCCTTCACTTCTACTATGGAAATACAAGAATCTTTGGTAGTTTCTACTTTCTCTGGTCGATACAAGGAAAGTGAAAAAGATAGAAAAGGAGAATAAGTCTTTACAATAAAAAAGGTTTTAAGGTTTTTCAACAACGTCATTATGGTGATGTGTTTGTTTTTCCGTAATTTTTCGTTTTATTTTTATTTTTTTGTTTTATTTCTTTTTGCCTTTTAACAAAAAAAGCAAGCGAGTATAACGAGCCGAATTAAATGCCTTTCAAAGCCTCCTTCACTAACATCACGAGCTTTAACTCTGGTACCCTTCTAAATCTCAACTTCGAGGTTCTCTTTCTTGCCTTCTCTCATAAGACTTGCAAATTGCTTCGTAATAAGTTTGTACGGCACTCAACGCGACCACCTTCTTCTCAAGTGCAACTATGCAGAGGCTGCGATTACCCATTATTCCATGTCCATAGGAATTCTGTCTAAATAAATTCAACCAAGCTTGGAATCCCGAATAGTTACAAGCTACTTAAAATTCCCTATTATTTTTCAATTCTTTTTTTTCTTCTTCATCTTCAAGGGAGAAAGTGCGAGTTAATTATTCTTCAACGGAAGATTATTTCTCGTACTTTTCATAATTTTCAACTTCTCTCTAATATTTGGGGATTATTTTTTTAAAATAAGAAATTAAGAGTGACGGTAAGTGCTAATCTAGTGTAACAAATAACTGATTAAAAAAATGAGTCAGAATAAATAATTAATTTTACAATTGCCGCAAACGACGGTAAGTTACAATTATAGAAAATAACATAATTAAAAAAAAAGTTACCACATTTGGAATTGGGAATTTATTTCCTCTTTGAATTTAAAAACTTTTTTCTGCTCCGAATCAGTTTCACGGGAAGAATAATTTACTTATCATTTACAAATGATGTCTTTGAAACTCGAAGATGGGAAACTTTCTTCCGCAAAAAAACTTTTCGATTCCAATATTTTAAATCTACAGATACGATCACATTTAGGTGGTTGTTGAATTTTTTTTTAAATTCAGTTTCAAGTTTCAAACTATATTAAGTATCTTTAAAAGATTTCTTCTTTATTCCATCAGTATAGTAATCATATATTTTTTTGCAAATATTTCTTTCAACTAGTTTTCATGCATTTTAAAATGATAAAATTTGATTAAACCGCGAGAAAGTGTGGAAATGTTTTCTTTTATTAATTTTTAATATGTGTATATTTTTCGAAATTTATATATTCATTTTTAAAACGACAAAAGTTTATTGATTTAAAGCTAAAATGGTGTAAAAGCTTTGCGAAGGAAATTGGATAGAAAATTAAATATCTATTTTCGCATGAGAATGACTTTTGACGTTAATCAACTTTAAAAGGGGAGTAAATTTTGTCCTTAATCCTTAGATGTTCTGACAACAACCTTATAATTAGCAAACGCCAAACGTACACTCGAAAGTCCTCGTTAAATCCTTTTTTTGTGCTGTCGTGGCACTTTTTTATTCCGTTAAAATCCTCTAAGTCGATCAGCCATTAAATACGTATAGTGAATGCTTGCTTGCATCCGAGTTGCTAACAATGCTGATTCGTTAATGATAACTTCGAAAAGAGAGTGTTTTTTAATAGTGTTCTATTTATAAATTTTAATACTATTTTTCATTCGTAAAGGTAGTTTTCCGTATTTTTTTACTTACCTTTACTAATAACAATAGCTTTTTAAATATTATCAATTTTATTATTTTATTTTAAAGTTTTATAAATATTTTTATTTTATTGTTTTTTTTATTATTTTATTTTACCTACTAAAATAACATTAGACGGTATTTTTTTAATGTAACTTAAAGAAATACAGATTAATTTTTTATTCACCAAAAGAAAAATGCGAAATATTTTCAAGTTTTTCTTTCTGAATTATTAAAAATATGAAATTTCTGAAAAATATATTTATATATTTTTATCGCTTGCGGAAAAGCAAACAGTTGAGTCTGACGGCATGGCAATTTACATCGTAAGTGGATTAGGCAAGATGTACTATATATTTACTGTTGAGTTACTATTTACGAGGTGGATTCCCGTAGTACACACATTCGTGTTTCGATCTCTTCGCACGAGGAAACATGTGTACATTTCTATGTATATACATATGCATGCATATAGATATTTTCATGGAAACATTTAATATATGTACCTTGGGTATAGACTTGTCACCACGAGACGACTACGACTACGACTACGACTACGACTACGACTGCAACGAAGAGAACAGCAGTTCTCAAAGTAAATGTACTTGGAAAAGTCTGCCAACTTGCCAAATGCAAGTTCGCAAACGATGAAACGACTTTGCTATATAATATTTGTATTTTCACAGATCTAAACATCACGAATCTTCCAAGTAAAACTTTAACATTTCCCCCTTTTAATTCAAAACAACTGCTGAATGTGGGTGAGAGGGGAGGGCGGGAAGGGTGGCTAATTCCCCCAAGGAGGCAAAACTGTGTCATTTACAATTATCACCAGGCAGATATATATAATACGAGACGAATTCTCCTTGTTATTCTTGATTTCTAACTTGACATATATCTTTAAATTCTCGAATTAATATAGTGGAAAAGTAAATATTAGTTTCAAAATATCTGTACTTACCGTCAAATTGTAATTACCTTTTGAGCTAGCCATTGAGTGTGATTTGAAAAATTGTTTGTACTACGGTAGACTAATCTTTAGATTCTTTCAAAGCTCATGCTAATCGAACACGTTGTTTCTGTCCTATCAGAACACTTACCGTGATTCAAAATGTATTTTCCTTTGCCAACATCTTTTGTATAACAACCTTTTTGAAAAATTTTCACGATTTAAAAATACTGTTGGACGGTAAATAAGTGCTGGACAGAGAAGCTTACCCTCCCGGTAAGTGCTAACTTCAAAAAGTGAAACTTTACTTATTCAAATTTAGCCTTGTCAAAATCGAGACCGATTTCAAAAATTTTTTACTTTTTACAAAATAATATCGTCGATGGTAAGTGAAATAAGTGACAATCAATCCTCAATGATACCTAATGTTATCCTATTGGAGAATTTTATTGGGTCCTAATAGACAGTCCTAATATTAGATGAAATGGAAATTCATAACAAAACACAAATTTGTAATTCAATTCCGATTAATATTCGATTTATCAAAATGGATCTCTTGCAGTAAATTAAAACGTCAATATCAATTCAACCTCCATCGATTTTGGTACACACATATGTATACATATGAAAAATGCACTATTTCTGATTCTTGTTAGACTTGGCTGTCAATTTGATTTTGCATGGATAATCACGAGTTCTGACATTTTTGAAAGCTATAAATTTATTTCTTGCTGAAGATGCCAAGTACGTTTCCGGCCAGAGGAGAAGCTACACTTACTTATGAGAAATACTGTTTGTATATATATATGTAAACGTGTGCACGAGTATATTTTTTGAAGATGTGTGCGGAAAATAGGGATGATATCGTCGCTATTGATCGCAGGAGTCTCGAATCACTTTTCCCTCTCTCTCTCTCTCTCTCTCTTACTCTCTTGCGTGATACGGTGGGCAAAACCCAAGTCCCAGACATAGACTCGAGACACATTCAAACACTTTTTCATCAACTACGCTGTGTCTATGTAGAGTTTGTTTTTTCTTCTTCGCATAAGCACACTAGTGTAAGGGAACGCAGACACGCGCTGTGGATTTATTTTGCGACCCTCCGGATTATAGAAAGAAACCCAGGTAAAGCCATGAAAGGCACTCGAATTCATCGCGCCGATTCCCCGGCAACGAAAACGACATCTTGTAAATTTGCATTGGTACTTGCCAAAGGAGAGGCATTCTTTTACAGTGGGACGTGCAAAAATGGAGGACGACGACGGTAGCTTCAAACTCATTTTATACTTTACTGTGTAAAAAATATTCCTTCTAGAAGTAAAGAATAATAGAAAAAATTTCATTTAGAGAAATACTTTATTGATAACGGTAAGTGCAGACATAACTAAGTTTCTATTTTGATCGGCACTTACTGTCACGACATTTACTGATTTACCGTCAATAGTAGTTTCTTTTTTATAGCACTTTTCACTTGTAGTTGTTCGGTAAGTGCTAAAAATGTAAACTAATGTTGACGGTAGGTGCTAAGAAAAAGGGAAACAACTACGGTAACAGCTGCGCAAGAATAGTAACTTACCATGACGGTAAGTAATTTCTGTTGTACAGTTGCAACAAAAATTACCAGTTCTACCATAAGTGGCACAAAATAATCAAAACTAGAATTGACGGTAAGTCACTAGTTACATAGTAGATGATATTGTTTCTAAAAAATAATTTTATTTTTCCAAATAAACTACTTTATTTGTAAATTAAGTTATTCCTAACATTTTGTCATCTATATATTAATATAGAAAAAATAAAAAAAAACTTTAGAAAGCACTTGAAGATTTATTTAGAAGCAGAAAAAGAAATTGTAAAACTCCTCGAAAGAGACATTCGAGAACTCCTAAATTCTTTCTTAGACTCTTTTTAAAAGTTTTTAGAAACTTTATCGAGAATTTTCTAAAACCTTTTGGATATTTTTTTTAAGTTCTCTTTGCAGTTATTTTAGAACGTGAAGAAAATTATTTTTTCTCACATAATTCTCTTTGATTATTATAGTGTTATCTTTTGTTAAACAATATTACTAATATTATTTAAATGAATTAAAAAGAAAAAAATTGCCTCTCAATCAGAGACAACTTTATTAATACAGTTATGAAAAAGAAATTTTTTGTGAAAAAATGGAATATTCAGAAAAGTTTTATACAAAATCAAAGCGCGATTGACGTAAAAATAGAAAGAAAAAAAAATGAAGAATAAAGTTTGGAGATTGCAAGTTTGAAAATCGTGTCAATCCAATTTCAATTAAAATAACACCGAATTGGATTAAAAGGAAAAACGAAAAGTTTACGTAAACAAACACTCTAAATCCAGAGGAGTTAAAACTAAAACTACTGAGTTACTGAAGTCATAGACAGTGGATATGTTGACGTCAAAATAGTTAACTGACTACTGAGTTTGAAGGCTTGTGCGGTCAAACTACGAAACTCTAATCGCATTGAATTGGTGATCGCATTTTCCCTATAAACAACCTTCAGCCAATCCTTTAGTCTCCCATCATCTTCACTACTTAAGGGATATAAAACTGACACACAAGTCGGTTTCAATATTCAATTATAGTCATTGTTATTATACTTGGGATTTGTTGAAAATAATCATTTCATTTCAGAAAAAAAATCAATATAATCGGTAATGTGAATATATTTGTATAATTTAATTAACTCACTTATAATAATTATTTATTTTAATTATTATAATAATTAATTATAATTTACAATCTCATTAGTCCAGAATTATCATTACTCGAAATTTAATAACATTTTTTTTTAGTAGAAAAATTATTATATTGAATTTTAATAAATACAGTCGCCTCTATTATTAATTAATTTAATTAACTGGTCAATTAGCATTTATTACTTGTCCGTATATTTAATTGGAAAGAGAATATCGATACGCTGTGCATTAACAGTCTAATCTCAACATTTTCAAAAATAATCACAATCGAAATATCAATTCTCTATAATTTAAATTTAAATTTACTGAAAAGTCGTTCGCTAATTAATCATAGTTGATGAATAGTTTATTAAAAAACTTTTACGGGAAGAAATCCGGAATTTTACCCGCGAATCACTTATTTATAATTAATTATAATAATTGTATTTAATTGTAATAAGTAGTTAAATAATAATTAATAAATAAAATAAATAATTAATTAACAATTTTTATTAGAATAATTCTTTTAAAAAATTCAATTATTTTAAATTATTTTTCTTAAAATTTCTTTATAAAAATTCAATTTTTAAGAACTTTTTATTCGAATATTTTTTTTTAAATTGCAAATAATTTAAAGTTATGTTTGCGTTCTGATTACAGGGACTATTTTCGAGAATAACATTCAGAGAACCGCTTTTCGTCGGTGGTCCAGGAAACACAACTGGTCTGGAGAGACTTCCGGTCAGAAATGGCTTCAGAGGTTGCATCCGACACCTGGAGGCCAACGAACATCGTTATCGCTTCCCACTCGCCCCTCGGGGAGATGCTGCAAATGGCTTTGACGTCGGTTAGTATATCGATCATTTCACTGGAATAAATCATTCAACATTTCCAATTCACTCTATTCTCTCTCGCTCTCTCTCTCTCTCTCTCTCCCTCTGTCTGACATTTTTCTGATGGGTTGAAATTTATTTTAAAAAATCATCATCTTTTTTTTAAATATTAGAGAAAGAAAAGATAATTCTTTTATTTTTCCATTTTGTCCACAAGTTCAAATAAAAGAATATTTTTTACAATAGAAATTTATAAGAAAAACATAATTTTTTTTCCATGATAATAAAGAAGAATTTTATTTCCCTTTTTTTCATTAAAATAGAGGGAAGATTTTTTATTCCAAATTTTCGACAAAATATTTTCTTTTGCAAGAATAGAAAATTTGAAATTTCTTCACAGAAATTGAAAGATATATTTAATTTTATTACTAAAACAAAAGGCAAAACTACGCTAACTGGCGTGGCAATTATAAGTTTATTTTGAACCCAATTTAAATTAATTGAAGTTAAAAGGTTGCCAGGTTTAATGACTTTGCGATCGAAACGAGGAAATATAAATCAAAAGTTTAAAACTTTCAAGTCCGGGAAAATCTTTAAGTTGACATCGCTCTAAAATTAACTGTCTTCGTCGAAAAGAAAATAAATAAGCAAAAAAAAAACAAGTTAAAAAATTTAATAAACGAGTAAAAGGAGATTTAAAAAAAATTAAAGTGAAGTAAATTAGATAAATATTTAAATAATTAATTGGTTAATAATTAATAATATTTAGTAATTTAATTGAAGTATTTAATTAATTATTATTATTATTATTATTATTATTTTAGTTTTAATTATTACATTTAAATTACGGGAATAATTGAAAATTGTATTTTTTTTACTGATAATCATAATAATTGTTAATTCTCCTGTTCTTGCTTTGTTTTTAGTATTATTCTCATTGAGCTTATTACACTTACTGATAATAGCAAAGTTACATACTTCCACAAATACCGACAAATTTCATGATTTTCATGAAACATGAAAATAGCACCATAAGTGCGCTATCACATTTGAAAACATGATAATTCCATTGCCGCTATTATCATTTTGCAATATGAATTGTGTTGACAGCATTTTAAACCACAATTCCACTTTTCAGACCAATTCACAATTATAAACAGATATCAATTCATTTTTTTTCTTCTCCCAAAGCATAAATTTAAAAATAATCATAATAATAATAGTGAGTCGATATATTATTTATAGAATTATGCTGTTGAATTATAAATTTATTCACTCGAGAATTTATCAATGCAAAAAATTATTAATTCAAAAATAGAAGCTAATATTTTTGACATATATTTATGTTTTTATTTATTTATTTCATTATTACTATTTATTTATATAAAATAAAATAAAATAATTCATAAAAAACAAAAAAGAAAAATTGCAAATATTAGTGCACTTATCGTCTGTTTTTTTATTGAAATGTAACTTACTGTTGACGGTAATTTTTGATGTGCCATAATAATAATAATTATAATATTAATAATAATGGTAATAATAATAAAAGTGATTGAAAATAATAAAAATAATAATGAACGTAACAATATAAATGAAACAAAATCTAAAAAGGCTAATTATAAATCTTTGTTCGTTGTGGATTGAAAAATTTCTCTTCAATCAAATATTAATATTTAATTTTGCTTCTTCCAAATCGTTTTGTTTTTAATTTTGTTTATTATTTTCCATTTATATTTTTCATTAATTTATATTTCCTATAATTGTTTACTTTATTCATTTACGTATATATGCTTTTAATTCCATTAAAAAAATAAATAATCGTACTTCGTTTGCATTTTATCGTTTCGTGGATATTTTTTTAAATAATGAGTCAACATAATAATCGGAATATTAAATTTATAATCGAAATGAATATCTTTTTTTCTTTTTCCAATTTTTAATGAATTTAAAATAAAAAATTATAAATTAAATTAAATTATAAACAAATATGAATAATTTAAAAATTGCTAAAAGAGAGAGAAAGAGAGAGAGAGAGAGAGATAGGAATACCTCGATGGCAAAACGATTTGAAAACATCGACTTGCCATATCGAGGACATATCGAGATGAAGACTTTTCCGGTAGTGTGACCCCTTTGAGATGCAGTTTGTAAAGATTCGTTCTCGGTTGGTTGGACAATAGGAAGCCACACTTTTGATAACAAAAAAAAATTCTTCACATTCTCTTTGTAACGTAATTCTATAACACAATACGTATAAAAAAAATTTACTACACGAAAGGAAAAAAAACAATTTCTTGATATTTCTAATTTTACGTTGCATTTTTAGTTTTTAATTTATTTCCAGTGTTAGTTTGTAGTTTCGAATAACTATAGACAAATCTTTCACAAATAATTTTTGGAAAATTTCTCTAATAGAATTTCAAAATATACAATTAAAAAAATTGTTGAGTAATTGAAGTTTCGTAAAATTTAATTGAAAATAACTGATAAAAAATTGGGAAACAAAATTCTCCACTTGAGAGCATCAAGGTCGCCACCAGAGGGCGAAGAATTTGATTCTATCAACTAAACTGCCATCTAGCGGTGACCTTGGCGTTCTCAGGTGGAGTTTTCCTGGTAATCACTATTATTATTTCTATTTATTTTCCCCAATGGAAAAATAAAAAAGAAATAAAATAACCAACTGAAGACGCAAAAAATATAATTTCCCAAAGAATTTTTATTGAAATAAAGCAATGTAGAGAGGTAAAAAAAAATTTTTCGGCACTTTAAAAAATTAGTAATGAAAACGACAAGGTTGTTGAGAATTTAAAAAGTCTCTCTGAGGCCGTTTTTTTATTACTTATTTTTTTTCTTTTTTTTCTCATTTCTTTTTCTTTTTTATTATACAATTACTTCGCACTTTCGTTGAATTTACAGGAAAACTATTTTAATCGCCACAAACTCGTGGGCCGGCACACTCTTTCCAACGCTTTTCTTTTTCACTTCAAACACCCCCCACCGCCTCTTCTTTTTTCCTTTCTCTGCCCCCACCACTCTTACCATCTGTAGAAGCAGGCGAAAGAGAGCTTTTCGTATATAGCCCGCAAGTTGTATGTGCCAATGAAATTTGGACTTTATTTTCAACCCCAGAGCCCACTCAACTGGCACATAACGACCTCTTTCGCATCCGGAAGAAATGACTGGCCCGTTAAATTGTTTTTCTTTTCCTCAAATATACGTTTCCACTTTTTTTTCCTTCTTTTTTTTGCCATTTCTCGCTCGCTAAAAATAATGCGATATTTCAATGTGCATTCCAACCTCGTTTCAATATATCATTTCGTAATTCGCGGGAGGATTAAAAATACAATTTTCCTCTTCTTGCTTCTTTTTTTTTCTTTTTGCTGTAAGTAAAAAAAATATTTATTATTTAAACCTCTCAGATCGCAGTCACATATTCAATTTGTGCTAAGTGCTGACGAGTGAAATTGCTTCTCGGCATTTTAAATTTGTTTTTTAATTACTTAGATTAATTTGAATTATCAATTTTTTATATTAGATTTCAGGAAGAAGTTTTTTTTGAAAGAATTTATGTTCATATTTACAATTAAAATTATTAAAGAATTTTATTATTAAAATTTATTATTAAATTTAATTTATTTATAGATTGTAATATGTTATTTTCTTGGTATATTTTTGAATTTTGTTGTTTTTTAAATTTTGCTCTTGTTTTGTTTATGAATAAAATTTTTATGATTTATTCTGCTTTTTTATAGAGGAATGTACGGCGGACAGGTGCAGCAAAGTTCCATGTTCACATGGTGGAAAATGTCTGACTACTGGCGGTGATACTGCTGTCTGTCTTTGTCCTCTAGGATATACTGGCGATCTTTGCGAAACAAGAGTGGATTTACAGGTAAGTGAACATTAATAATTTTCACTGGAAAGAATGAAAAACAATTCCACATTCGCCTCATTGGTATAGAAATAATAAAAAAAAGGTAAATTTATAATTAGTAGACAAAAAAAATTTAGTAAAGAAAAGAGTCAAGAAAACACATTTTTTATTTCTCTTTAATTATTTAATTAGGAAAATTTTTTAATTCATTGATAATTAAAATGGAATTAAGCAAATTGTGTTAAAATTCAACTAATTAAATTGAATTAAAATTTAATTTAAATCTATTAAAATTGAATTAAATTGAAATTAAAAAATAAAACAAATTAATTCTCAGTTTAAAGAAAAATAATATTACAAAATAAATTAAAAATAAATTTAGTTGAAATAAATAAAAATTAAAAGAAATGAATTCTTCGTTTAAAAATAATAAAATAACATTACTGGAAAAAAAGTGGAATAACATTACTACAGTTCCCCTTTTTTCCAAATCGAAATTTTATCGTCCAACCAAAACAATTTTAACGCGTGAAAGTAATTTTAAGTTAAATTGCACTTTTTAATTACGCGATTTATTTTTATAATCAAGTTTTATAACTTGTAACGAAAATTTTTATTCACCTGGTAACGACATGAACAGAAAAAAAGGTAAAAAAAATAAAATAAATCTCGGGTACATAAAATATTTGAATTCACTTTTTTTCATCATTCTTCGTCACTTGAAAAAAACTCCATTGTTATAACCGGAAAATTACTCGCAGCATTTATAAAATAAAAAAAAAATTCTTGAGGTTTTTGTCTCTATTCAGTATAACGTTGATATAAACGAAAAAAAAATTTTTTTTAAATGAATTTCAAGAAATAATATAATAGATATTTTATTTTCTTCTTCTGTGTAGTATGTATATTTATATTCATTTATAATTTGAATTGATAATTATTTTAATAGAATTATTTTGATGTTACGTATCTCTCTATTATTTGTATTATATTTCGATGGTGAATTTTTATATTTTATTTTTATATTTTATATTATTTTATACTTTTATAGTGAATTGTCATATTTTGTTTTCATATATTGTATTTTAATTTTTTGTTTTTATGTTTGGTTTCAATATTCTATTTTTACTAAAATTTTTAATTTTTTTAATATTTAAATATTTGTATCGTGACTATTCGAAGAAATACATTTTTTATATAGAAAAATATAAACGAATATCGATATTTAAAAGAATGACAAAAAATGTTTTCTTTTCGTAAAAAATTGAATTTGCTGGTTAATAAAAATTACTATTCATAGCGTTATGACTTTTAAAGCTAAGCGGGGAGCTTAATACCTAATTACAATGTGCCGTAATAAATTGTTGTCGAACTACACTACTTCTCGTTGCTAATATTTTGCCCGTCGTGATATAGTAATTACACCGTGTATATGGGAACGAGAAAATTATACGGCGTCTGTCACTATACTGGAATATGTGCATACATACATACATATATATATATATAAAATATATACATATGCAAATATACATACATTTACTAATATACATATGTACATATGTATGTATACATAGAAAGTAATGTATGCGTTGGACGCAGTACAATATCGATCTCGACAATGGTGGACGCGAAATAAAACTATATAAACTAAATCAGTCTCAATTGCTATCGAGAGACAATGAATATTATTATCATACAATATCTCGATATATTGATTTTTAAAAGCTTTCTATTTTAATTGTATCAGTGAAAATAGAAACTGTTGCTTTGTATTAAAAAATATTAGGATGTCAATTTTCAATTTACAGCCATTTTTCTTCTCCTTCCTGTGAATTTTGTTTTTCTTGTTCGTTTCTGGCGAACTGTTGATTTTTTCTATCGTTATTTTTTTTATTATTTAATATTTAAAATAATGTATTATTATATATAAAATAATAATGACAATAATAAAATTATTTTTATTATTAAACAATAGAAAAAAATAAATACAAGTATAAATAAAAATTATTTGCATAAAAAAATAAATTTTGATTTTAATTTTATTTGAGGAAAAATAAATAAATAAATTCAGCCTTATTTTTACCTCTAAAAAATTAGCGAAATTTAAAATGTTTTTTAATTAATTGAAATTAGAGAAAATTTTTAAAACTAGAAAAATAATTCCAACTCTAAATTGAGAAAATAGTTCGCCCCCTTTAATTTTCCAGTCGAATTGAAATTTCGTTTATAATTTACATTTCTATAATCTAAAACGAAATTGTATTTGAAAACCAATCATGTACATTTTCCAATTTCGTTCGTTAGAATAAAATTAAATTTATCATTTTCTATTTTTTGTTCCATTTCCTTCTTCTTTTTTTTGCAAAGAACCAATTTTTTTTGTCGACTCAACTTTCTTTTTTATTATTTCATTTGCTTCTTAAAATGAAGTGTAATTTTTCTCATGTGAGTGAGAGACTCTCATACCATATATACATATGTAGTTTAAATGTAGGTTCCATTTGCATTTTGCACCTCGTGATTTTTTTTCCTGTTCATTTCCCAGGGAAGTATATTAGCAGCATTCTATTTTTTTACCTACTCCTCTTCTTCCTACTTCTTTTTTTTCTTTTTTTGCCCACAGTTCGTGAAAACATAAAGTGAAGCATAGAATGACGTACATATTGCGACATGTACTCTGTGACACGTATTGTAATATTATATATTCATCTTTGCACCTGGAAAATTGAATCCGCTGCTATCCCTTTTATGTCTGTCAAATGTGCGCACCATATCTTTCGAAGTGAATGAAAAGTTGCTTTAAATTCAACGAAAAATGACTTTTAGTAAAATGGGAAAAAGAGGGAGAGAGAGAGAGAGAGTTTTTGCTAAATATTTCCTTTAACAAAAATAATTTTTACTCTATTTCTTCTTTTTTCTTTTTTATTAAACAAATGTGGTGAAAAAAATTTCTTTTCACGTCGCTAAACAAGTTGACGAGGTTCTATTTTTTTTTTTTTTTTGATTATTCTATTTTTATATGATATATTAAAATATAAAAATGATTTTTTAATTTACGTTGCGGACGCTATTGTAATTTTCGATTCAATTAAAAAGTAATGTAATTAATTATTAAAAAATAATAACAATTAAAAAATGATTCTTGAAAATGAATTTCTTCGTTAAAATGTTTTGCTTGTCACACAATTGTGTGAAAGAAGAGGAAATAATTGTTTGCTGCTGAATTGCAATTAATAACTGATATATACGATTTTCTCCGCAGGTACCGTCCTTCAATGGATCCTCGTACTTACGATATCCGGGATTAGCGGAAACTTCGCTTTCCTGGTTGGAATTGGCTGTCACTCTAAAACCAACAGCACGAAATGGTGTTATTCTCTATAATGGTCATCACAGCGATGCCACTGGCGATTTTATTGCACTTTACCTATCAGGAGGTCATGTGCAATTTACTTTCGATCTAGGAACTGGGCCAGCGACACTGAGGTAATGAAAAAAATTCCAATTTATTCCTTTTTGATCAAAAAAAAAATTTCATTTTCTTTCCTATAAGAAAATTAATTCGGGATAGAAATTTCCTATGTTTACACGGAGAAAAATTCTTTTTTAATGATTACAATAGTCTACAGTACAGCTCGGATATGTGACCACTTTTTGTGATGATTACTATAGCTGTTGTAAGGAGTACAAATTAAAAGGTATCCCTTACAACAGCTGTAGTAATCGTTCCTACTCAATTCTTAACATATTACATAGTTTTCGTAATCATTGCAAAAAGTGGTCACTTATCCGAGCTGTACTGTAGACTATTGTAATAATTAAAAAAGAATTTTTCTCCGTGTATGAAAATCGTTGTTTCAGGGAATAAAAAGTATTCTTTCGATTAAATTTATTTTTAAATAGTCATTAATTAATCATTGAAATATGAAATATTAATTTCTTAATTGCGAAGTAGATTTTTTAATTACTAATTAATAATTATTATTTAATTAATTTGTTAACTACGAACCACTTATTTAATTAATAATAATTAATTGTAATTAAAGAATAATAATTATTTAAGTAATTTAAAATTAAAATTTATTTTTAAATAATAATTATTTAATTATTATGAAACTAGAAATTAGATAATTACAAATATTAATTCTTTTTTCAATCTTCTATCGTAACACTAAAAAACTTTTCACTGACGTAAAAAGTTTGTAATTTTTTACACAATTTAAAAATTTGCTTCTAATTAGTTAAGTTTTTTCTTCTTAAAAGAGAAGAGGAAGAAGAAAAAATGGTGGAGTTAAAATAAAAAGTCGTTAATTTTTCTCTCCACAGAAAGTAGATTATTGATTATTTTTTTTTTACAAGTGAGAATAGAAAAATAGTGTTTATCTTCTGAGGTATCGGCTTTAACGTTGTTTCTCTTTTGTTTTTCGTCCGTCAGTTTAGATGAAAATAAAAATATAAAAAAAAATTATTAAAAGATTCCGCTCCCACGATAGGCGACCAGAGCTGTCAGAATATATGGGTCTTGATTTTACAATTCAATGCTTTTTCACTATATATATACACACACATTTTCCAACATCGATTTGCCCTCAATATCTTATTTATACTGGCAGAATACACGAGACAAATAAGCGCGCAGTGGATTCTGACAATTTTGGTCAGCCATATTCAATTTATGCATTAATTATTTGGAATTAAGTGAGACATTAGCGTTGATATGCTATATGGTTTTAAGGAATATTATCGAAATTGTAATTTTTTATTTTTGTCTTTCAGTTAAAATTTTAGATAATTGAATGAAAAAATTATTATTCCGAGAATTTTTAGAAATAATTGAAGTTTGAGAAAGTTCAAATGAATAAAGTTTACAATAATAAAACTAGTTTTCTTTCTTCTGGAGAATAATATTATTAATATTAAAATAAATATTTTATTAAAAAAACAATAGTTAACAAAAAAAAAATTTTTTTGCCGAAACTTTTAAAAGAAAAATATTCAACCTACTTAAAAAAAATTTTCTTCCTCTATTTTCTCCAAACTAACAATTCGGAAGCAAAATAGATGCTGTAAATTGGAGTGTAAATAAATCATTTGCTCCACTTCGGGAACAATAACTTTTTTCAGAAAAAGACAAAAAAAATGAGAAAACAAACACCAGGGGGAATTTCAATTTCCAAGTACATAATATATCCTCTGGTTGTACCGTTAAAAGCTTCTTATAATCTAACGTAAATTAAATCACAACGAAAAACTAAATGTCCATTGAGGAAATGTGTATCTGTTTTTGGTGCGGTGCTATTACAATAGTTATTTACCTCGCGACAAAAAAATCTTCATTTAAATAAATGACAACAAGAATATTTTCTAAAAAGATGTATTAGTAAATAAAAATAATAAATAGATATATAGATGATGAATAAAAATAAATTGGATAAAAATAGAAAATTATACTAAAATAAATTGGGAAATATTTTCAACTCTTTTTTTAGTAGTAACAAAATAAACAGATATTATTTTCACTTGAAAATTAATTAGTAGAAAAATAATTTTATTAATAATTAGCAGAAAAAAAGAAAATAATAATAATAAACAAATATAATTTTGAGTAGTTTTCAGTTGAGAAATACAAAAGATTCACTGCCTATCTTCTTTCACTCAATGTCTTTTCTTTTTTTCTATTAAAAAGCAATTTGTCTCCTTCCCTCGCTATAAACGTACTATCACGTGTTTGAGGATTCCCTCGGCCCCAGCAAAAAAAAGAAAAAAAGAAAGAAAAAAAAGTTTTACAGAAAACAAATGAAATTTTAATGAGCGATTAGGTAAAAAATGAAGGAGAAAAAAAGAGTTGGACGTGAGTTGATCGTTTGATCTTGAGTGTATCGGTCGTTTTGGCGCGAATCAAAGTCTGAATATTCATAAAGGAAATCAGCACTGCATTGTATGCACGTGTCACTGCACAGACATGGACACGAGAAATGCATAGGGAGAGTGAGAGAGACACGAAAATACATATAGTTAGAGATCGGCATGTCATACTGTGGGAAGATTGGCGTGTAATCGGGTCGTGTTCGATCCAGCTTTCATTTCTCCTTTTATTAGACCATAAATTCATAGAGTTGCGGTCATTGCACACACGTCTCACTTGTACGCTTTCCTTTTTCAAACCATATCCGCAACACGAACTATTAATTACTCCACACACGAAATATTCTATATAGATATATAGTCTGAATTATTACACCCCCCAAGTGTGATGTGGATTTTGTAAATCAAATATCAGGTTTCACTTTTTTTTACTCTCACGTTTATCATCGACATCATTATCATCATAGTTTCCATCAACAAGAATAATTTTTATCTCTTAAAGATATTAAATTAAATACTTTTGCTTTATAAATCCATTAAGTCTCATGCAAAAACCAGCCATTGTATTGAAAATGTAACGTAATATTTGTTAGTAATAATAGTAAATAAGAAAATAAATAACTGAATTTATTTTTTGAAATTATTGTTTAATTTTATAATAGTGATTTAATTGAATAAATAAATAAATAGTTTATTATTAAGCAAATGTAAATGACTTTAATAATGAAATAGAAAAGAAACTTTTATTAGAACTTCGCGGCATTTAGTCATAAAAATAATATTTGAAAGCACATCGTATGTTTTTGGAAATAAAATATGAAAGTAAGAAATGAATAATTTATAAAATACTAGAGACGAGGTGTATTCGTTTATGTAAACCATTTGAATATTGAAACAAGGATTTAGACAAGGCTATTGAAATTCATGAATTTTTTACGAAAAGTCTCGAAAAAGTCTCGAAAAAGCAATTTAATAGTAATTAGTCTAAAATTTAAAAATGTTTTATTTACTTGTCAAGAAGGAGAGTGAAAGAGAGACACAGACCCTTTTTCATATTCACTTCCTGCGAAACGGAAAGCCTTTATTAATAATTTCATTTTAGGATTAGCGAGCCTCAAGGCATGCCAGTAGTATAAGTAGGTTTACGGTCGGACGGTTATAATGGAACTTCTTCAAAGGGAAGTTTAGAGCCAGCGTTGAAAGATGAATCGAGGCTTAAGATAAGCCATTTTTCGGAGTCTTTTTATTAATTTTCCTTATACTTTCTACTGTTTCATGTCTCCTTAGATTATGTAAATTTTTATATCGCAAAAGCATTTATTCTACATTTTTTTAAAAATATTTTTAGCATCGAATTTTTTTCTCCTTCTCTCTTTCAGTCTCTCTGTTTCCTGTCTTTCATATTCACCGTTTTGTATGTATATGGACATGAAATTCACCTCTTTTGCCTCCTCCTCCTTCTTCCTTCTCTCTTCTATATACGAAAACCCTCATTTTCAACTTTGAAGTTTTAATATTTCAATAAACGAGCAAATAGTTTTCTGAAACTTGTGTTTTCGATTATCATATTTCTTCCACTATATATATCTCACGTGTTTTGCATTTTAATCTTTTTTTATCACAACATATTTATATAGATTCTATTTTTCATTTTCATAAATTGATATTCAAATTACTTGCATGGAAAAAGTGGATTTTTTATATTTCTATAGTAAATATCCCAAACGGTACGAATCATATTTATTAATATTAATACATTGGAAAAAATATTTAAATAAAACAAATTTGTATAGAATAAAATAATTTTTTATTTATTAAAATTATTATTTTATAATTATTATATATTATTATAATTTATTTAACATTAAATAATGTTGTGAATAATTGTGTTAAAAGAATGCAAAGAAAATTTATAATTTGAAAATAAATGTAATTTTTCCGTTTTTTTAGGAGCGAGTCACCTGTAAAGCTGGGCGAATGGGTGGAAGTAAGAGTCTCGAGAACAGGACGTCTCGCATCCCTTGAAATTGAGGAGGAACCTGCGCAAGAAATCCTTGCTCCAGGAGCATTCACCCAATTGTCGTTGCCCCTGAATCTCTATTTAGGCGGCGCTCCATCCTCGGAAATTTATTCTCCAAAAATGAAAACTAAGTCGAGCTTTGTTGGCTGCATACAAACTGTTATTCTAAATCGTCGTGAAGTAAGTCACGTTCCTGCAATATTTCTATTTTTTAAAACTATTCTCTGTTTTTTTTCTAAATTTTATTTTCCAAACTCGGAATTTTTTTTCTGTTTTTAACATAAAACAAATTTAAAAAATTTGAAGAAGAAATAAATAATATAATAATAAATTAAAAATTTGCAAGTTCGATATTTTTTTCGAGACTCTTTTCAAAACTCTTTTCAAAAATAGAAATTTTATTAAAATTAATTTCCGATTGCTTTTAACATGAATGTTTTTTTTAAATTTCAACGCTTTCCTATATACATTTAATTGATAGAAATTAATAGCCTTTCATTCGAAACTATAATAGAAAAATTTTCAACCACATTCCATTTTCAAAATTCCTGAAATACTTCCACTTGCACGTTTCCTGAATTATTGAAACAAAAATTTTACAATTATTTCCAATTCTCATTTCTTTTAATTTAAAAATAAAACTGAATTTTTAAAACAATTTTACTTATTCAATTTAGAGAATAACTTTTTTCTTTTATTTTTTTTTGGGAATTGTAGTGATTTGAAAATGTATGAATAGCTTTTGGGTAAAAATTTTTATTTCCAAATCACATTCAATATATTACACAATTTCGAGAAATTTCATCTTTTAAATTCTTAACGTTTCTCGATTTGAATTTTTAAACATTAAACTCGCCCACTTTGAAGCGAAACTCTGATCATTAACTGATAAAGAAGTGTCTGAAAGGTTCTTAATAAAAATTTTATATCTCCTTGAAAAGTAGTCGGAAAATATTTTTTAAACTCGCCAACGAGAAAATTGATATCGAGAATTGCATTATAAACTTCGAACATTTGAAATTAAATTCTGCAAAATATTAGATGTAGATATTTTTTTAAGATAATTATGTATTTATTAATCAATGACTATTATTATTAATTCAATAATATTATTAAATTAATAAATAATTGATCAAGAATTTATTTATTTATTTGTTTATAAGAAAATTATAATTATTCATAAATCAATGACTAATTAGCTAATTAATGAACATTAATCTGAAAGGTAATTAGTCTTCCGAAATTCTATTGCCAAGGGTATTATTATTATTACAATTTTGTACAAATTATAAATTCGCCATAATTTAATTCAAATGTGCGTTAATTCAACTACAAATTATGAAATTTGTAATGCTTTTAATACAAAAATAATTTCTCCATTTAGTAAATCCAGAAGCGTCTGTTTTGGAAATGTTGTTTACAGATTTCGAAAAATTGTATTTTTTATTTTTTAATTATTTGATATTATTTAAAGAGTAATTAAAAATAATAAAAAACTATTCTAAGCCAACTAATAATTTGGGAGAATTTTTTTTTCTTTTTTTCTTTTTTTAATATTCTCGCATTCATTATTAAGAGGGAAAGTACAATAATCCCGAGAGAATAGGTGTGGAATTCTTAAGCGACAATAATTGTCGCATCTCTTGATACTTTAGGTCTTTGAAAGTTTAGGAAGGGGAGAAGGGGGCTTTTAGAACAAACGTCGTTCCATTGTGAATGAAAGGGGAACTCGCTCGCGATGAGACGAAAATTGAGTCAGCATGGAATAATAGAGACTGTGATTTTCAATAGGTTGGCATTCTCGCTGAAGCTTTGGGTGGAGTGAACGTAGGAAATTGCGGACATGCCTGTGAGGCTAGACCTTGCGGTGATGCTGAATGTCGTCCTATGAGAGAAAGATTCACCTGCAGATGTCGACCAGGAATGCCGCATCCATGCCCAGCGACAAACGAATATATCGCCTCAATAACTTCGCCGTCAAAATCAAATGTTGTATCCCTTGGGCACATACAACAGGATAAATCCGTACCAAGCTTCACTGGCATCGAAAGCTATCTCCATTATAATGACGCTGACACCATGAAAAGGTAAGGAAAAAATAAAAACAGAAAAAAAGTATAAAATAGAAAAAACAGATCTTTGTAAATATTTTCCAAACAAAATTTCTTTCTGATGTGATTTTTTTTCTTTCATTGTCAGCAGTAGTCGAATGCACTAGATATATATTGATGATTGATTTCTAATGTTTTTTTACTATTATTAGAAAACTGATAAATATATTGCTTGTCATGTATATTTGTTAAATATTATTAAAAATTTTGTTTATACCATTTTTTTACAAAATTTAGGGAAATAATTAAATAAAATGTAAAATTTTGTAAATATACAAATTCAATATTGTTTAGAAGAAAATTTAAATTCATTTATACAGAAAATAAATAAATTTTTCTTAATATCAATATTATATACAAAATCTGATTAAATAATTAACGTAAAGACTTTTTTTCCTTTTTCGAGGAGGAACAAAGTTTTCTTATACCAGATTCGACTTAAAAGGAAATAAAAATGTTGAATAAAAGAAAAGAAAATTACATTTAATGCTGAAAGAATTTATTCAACCCTTTGTTTATTTTTCCGATAAATTCAATATAATTATATGTAATTTTATAAATGCATAATATCGAATCAATTAGAATCAACCCTTTCATTTAATTTTGCCTACAATTTGGTTCACGCTCAACAATTTCTTTCACGCCCTCATCTCTTCTACACTCTTGATGGTTAATTAGATTTTTTTATTCAGCTGGAAAATTACTCTGTCTCCATTGTGTTAATTTAATTACATGTTATTTGTTTTATAGTGAATTATATTAATTTTAATATCATTACAATAATTACAATGAGTTCAATATAAATGTATTTATATTATTTTATAATTCATTTTATTTGTATTTATTTTATTTACATACTTTTCGTTTCATTTTCCTTATTTTATTTATATTTATTTTATTTGCATTTATTCTATTTACTTGCTTTTCGTTTTTTTTTTGACATTTGTTTTTAATAATTACACTTTTTTGGTACTAAAAAAGCATTTTTTTCAATTTAAAAAAAAATAATTTCTATGTAGAGAGAGAGAGATTATAATTAAGTAACTTAATTAGCTAATTATCTTGTACGTTATTAAGTTGCATTTAATATCCAATTGAGGCTGTTACCTTTTAAATGAATTAAAGATAATTAATAAGAATTACTACTGTTCTTATTTTTCTTTTGGAAAATATGGAATATATATTAATAGTCTATAAAAGAAAAACGAATTTACTCTGAATAATTTTTATGTCTTTTATCGAATATTGAAAAAATAAATGTTTTTTTCTTTTTTTGTCTTTTTTTAGGATTATCAGCTACAGAGTGGATATAAACATGAGGTTTAGGACAAGTAGCAGTAATGGACTTTTACTATGGAGTGGCCGACAATCGGATCCTTTGGAGGACGAGGATCCAAATAATGATTTTTTGTCACTAGCTCTTGATCAAGGATTTCTCACATTATCGTACAATCTTGGTTCGGGTGAAGCTGAAATTAGATATAATCTCACTCGATTAGATGACGATTTGTGGCATCGTATCAGAGCCGTCAGGTGAGATTTTTTTTCTCGATTCTTGTCAAGAATTTTATTTTTTAAACTCTTATTAGAATTTTATTACTATTTTTAATTATTGTAATTTTTGTTTTATTTCGTTAAATTTTTACTAAAATTTTATTACTGTATTTATTTATTGTAATTTTTTTCAAATTTTTATTAAAATATTATTATTTTTTGTTCATTAATTTTTATTTTATTATTACTTATTAATTTAGAATCAATAAAAATAAAATTATATTTTAATTATAGTTCATCATTCAAATTTTACAATTTGTTAAATGTTATATTTTTTTATTTATTGCTACAATTGTAACATTTTTATTACAATTTTATCCATATTTTCTTTTTTTATATTTTTATCCAATAGCTCCATATTTCTATATTTTATTTCCATATTTATTTCAATATTTCAATATTTAATTTTATAGATATTTAATTCAATATTAGTTCAATATTTATTTGAATATTTATTTCAAAATGTGACTGACGTTTATTGTTCCCTTTTTTCAGGAATGAACAATGGTCGTCCCTTATTGTTGACAGTGGACCTGGAGTTTCTGTCTCATCTCCCGGTCAATTACGACAATTGAATACCGATACGGGTCTCTTTATAGGTACGAATAATTATTCAATTGTTTAAATTTATAATTATTGAATTTTTAGTTTTCTAATTTATTTTCCAATTAATTAATTTTTGAAATTGTAAAATATTTTTGTTTATTCTCTATTTTTATTTAATGTTATTTCCAACACTTTTATTTAATATTTTTGCATAATATTTAGAAAAAAAAATTATTTTAATTTCACAGTTGACAATTTTTGACGATTACTTTAATATATATATATTTTTTCTAATAAAGGTGGAGCGCCCGATATCGTAAGGACGACAGGCGGAAGATACACAAAAGGCATTGTGGGTTGCATCAGCGATCTTGTGCTAGATTCAGATTTTTCTGTTGCTCTTTCACAGCCGGAATCTGCAACTAACACTGAATCCTGCATCCCTTGAGTAAGTCCTTTTGCTCCAGTCGATGGAAATCTCGGGAAATGGAGCTAGGATATAAATATATAAATAATAATAATAATAAAAAGAAAAAATGTCTAGTGGTGGATCTCCTCGAAACAAGTCGCCAGTGACAAACAAGCAAACAAACAAAACAGAAAAAGAAAAACCAAAGCGAGAAAAAGGCGATGTTTCAAGTTTGTACAGATTCCCTCCTTTAAAAAAAAATCCACAACGGTGGCCATCCCCGTCACCAGTGAATGACAAAAAAGTGTTGTTACCAAAGGATGGACTCGAATCTAGTCAGCGAAAATGGTTTGTTAATATCATATTTATCCCTTTAATCATTTTTTTAAAAACACTTTCCGGCAACATTTTTCTTTCCGCTCTAAAAAATTTCTCTAGAATCGAATTGAGAGAAAATAGATTGATGCAAAATTAATTTTAGTTGAATTTTAACTGAAATTAATTTCGGATTCAAGGAAAAATTTATTTTTGTGGTAATTCAAATTTATTTTTGGTTAAAAACAATTTTTGATTGAAGTAGAAATTAATTTCGGTTTTAACTAAAATTCATTGTTCTTAGAGCCGAAATTTATTTTGGTTTTCAATAAAATTAATTTCGGTTGATTCAAAAAATCAAAAATTGATTCAAGAAAATAAATAAATTATTAAAATGAATTTTGATGTCAAAAAAATTCAATTCGATGAAAATCATTTCGTTTTTCTAAGTTCCTGTAGGGAGAAACATATCATGAGAAACTTTTTCACTGCCGCTCGAGCATATCTCTCTCGTTAAATAGTTTAAATGCGCAAGAAAAAAAAGCTCAGTGGTTCTATTCTAAAACTTAGCTCTAAGGTCTTTTAAATATTTAATTTCACCCTCTTGTTTTATTTTATTATACAAAGTCGAAAGATTCTTGTAGACGAATAGAGTGCCTCTTTTTAAATCTCCCTTGAAACGAAAAGTTTCAAAAAACAAAAGAAAAAAGTCTCAAAATGTAAAAAATCGAAATTTCTTAATTTTCCAATTTCCAAAATGGAGAATTTCGAATTTTTTGAGAGATTAAAATATACGATTGATTTTTTGAGAGAATATTGTTACAAAAATTCAATGAAAAATTTTTGTTCCATAAATAGAATGGAAAGAAAAATGTTACCTAGAATTTAAGTGAAAATTTTATAGAAGGAAAAAAGTGCTAGTTGGCCTAAAAGAAATCATTGAGAAATAATCCTTTTACGTCAATTTTTCTCTCCTGTCCAACTAGAATATTTTCCTGGAAAAATTGTAAATATCCCCCCTCCACCCCCCAAAAAAAATTCCCCCTCAAGCGGAAAAAAGAAACAAAGTTCAATTGCCATCCTTACATATCGAAAATTTTTGAAATCTATAGTTTTCGAATGAAAATCACATTTTCTATCCAATAAGCTTTCTCTAAATTCTTATTATTGCAAAAAAAAATGTTCATGATTCGAGTCGGACCGTGTGAATGTGTGTAAAGATTTGCAAGGGACGGACCAAAAAAACTAAATGATGAATTAATTACCGCCATGAAATCCTTGCATTAGGCTACTTAGTCGATTGTTTACAAGAAAAAGAAAAATGAACCGCAATAATAATTATAATCAAAAGGAATTAATTTTCAATGCAAAGCGTTATGCTTGTAAACAAATTTTAAAAAGCTCCTTTCTTTAGAGGGAAAAAAATATTTTCGAGGAAAATTATATTATGGACTTTATTCTCATTTAAAATTATATAAACTGAATTTACATTTTTTCACACACAATTTGTTCCTACTTGAAGTTTTCTTTTCATCGCATCTGCATTTAATTAAAGTTCTATTCAATCAAATTTTCCTTTTCTATTTTTTATTTTATTTATTTTTATTCTTATTCTTATTTTTAATCAATTTTTTTGCTCAAAAAATTCGATCAAATCTTATTTTAATAATTATTAATAATGAGAAAATAAAATAATAGAAAAAATTTCAAAGATAGTCGTCAAGAGTCCACACATTTTCCTTGCAATATTTTATTTTCAACATGGATCCGTTCTATTTTACTAACGAGTCCTTAAAAAGAAGAAAAATCTCGGTTTCCATTGATCAGAAAATAAAAAGCAACAAAGCATCGGGTTTAAAAAAAAAAAAAAAAATACTGATCAGATAAATCGCAGGTCAATACGTATTCACATCATATCTAGAAATATAAAAGCGGAATAATAAAATAAAAAATACTAGATGATAAAGGTAATAAACAATTGGGTGGTTTTTACTTTTAAAGGCATTTAAAAAAAGGAAACCTCTTGGTTTTAATAATAAGTAAAAAACAACAACAACAAAAAAGAAAATAAAACTGGTTTTTAAAAACGTTTTTATCACCCATGACTGATGATAAAAAAATATTTTATTCATCGTTATATATGCATAGGTATATAACGAAAAGTTATTTTAAAGCCAAGGTGTAAGCACTATTTCCAATTACATCGTAGAAAGCATACAAAAAAAAACAAAACAAAATATGGGCTTAGTCAATTTTGTACGAGTGTTATTTTCTGGAATCTATATTATAAATATATATAAAATATACACACAAAATATTATAAATAATATACATATAAATATATTTACACTGAGACCTCGATCAGTGATCACGTATAATTAGAAAAAAGAGAATGAGGAGAGACATTGAGAGAAAGGAGAAAAAATGAAAGAAAGAAAAAACGAATTAAATTTGAGAAAATTGTTTAATTTTAACGAAATATTTGTTTTTATTTATTGCTAATTAAGGTGAAAATTGGTGTAAATTTGGAATTCGAAAAAGAAGTGAACGAATTCTTTTTTTAACTCACGACTGTGTGTGTGTTTGTGTGTAAAGTGGAGCTTTTTTTAAATTGTGCAAATGCGTACGTTTGTGTATATAATAAGTTCGCTCAATGATGACTTGAATTAAAAAATTTCCATCTTTTTGGACAATTTTTTATATTTATTTTTAGAAATATAAAAAGTTTTCCTAACATTTTTTTTCTATTTTTTTTGTACATTTTTCCAATATATTTTTCATTACATTTTTCAATTAAAAAAAAGTTCCTGCAGCTTTTTAAAATATTCTTTTTATATCTGCATACATTGTCATTAATTAAAAAATTGTTTATTATTTAGTAATAATTACTATTAATTATTAGTTATTAATTATTAATTAGTATTAATTAATTAAAAGTTAGTAATTAGTAATAATTAATTATTAATGAATAATTATTAGTTTTGGAATATTAATTATTATTACAAAATTATAAAGTCATTTAATTGTTATTATTATTTTTTTTATTTATTTATTGTGGATAATTGAACTGTGTGTAAGTTTTGCAGTTCAAGTCTCATTGAGAATTGTAGGAATATTGTACAGATCGCATATTCAGATTAAAATTATATAAGAAACAATGTACTGCATATAATGTATGTGTTAAATAACGAAATGGCGTGATATTAGCGATACACTCAATTCTAATAGATAATTATTCATTTTCATTATTTTTTTTCTGTATTTAACTGTTTTCCAATTTTTTTTCTCTAATATCTATTCTCTTCTTATTTCAAATTTTGGCTCCTTTCATTTTGTTTCTATTTAAAAAAAGAGAAAACAAAAAAAAGTTTGTCGAGAACAGATTCAAAATTCAATTTTCCAAAGTATGGAAATTTATTTATTTGGAAAGAATTTAAATAAATTAAAAATCATATATTTGATAAAAATAATTTTCTCGATAAATTTTACGTTTTTTTTGTTCTTCTTTATTTGATAACATTTTTTCAATTTTTTGGGCGCGTTTCCGAAAAATAGTCAATGTGTGGGATATATCACAGTAAATAAGCAAAAAAGGAAAAATTCAAAGGCGAAAAAAATAAGAGAATGATAGAGAAAAAGAGAGAAAATTCGATAAAATAGCGAAGTATGTCAGTTCAGTTGGGAGCTGAATAATAAATTTGTTGTCTTCTTCGAAAGAGGTAAAGCGCATCCTTTTACATCTGTCGTACACACGACTCTGTCAGATGCAATATTTCTAATGAATAAAAAGCGCGCGTTTCTCGTCGTGGTGCTGGATTTTTCTATTTCTATTTATATTTATGTTTTGCAAATCAGAGACTAAAAAAAAATTGTATACGAATATGAAAAACGCGATTTTTCCCCCATATATGCGAAAAATGGGAATTATAATGATGAAAATAAAAATGAGAATTGGAAAAAGAAATTATTGAAGAAATCAGTACGCAAAGTTCAGTCTCTGAATTCGCTACTAATTTACAGGCAAGATGAAATTATCGGAAAAATATTCAATTGTCGTGGCAATTTTTTTTCAATTTTAATTTTTTTTGTTTCAAAAACTTAAAATTTCCTTTTCCCTTTATTGACGAATTTCATTCGATTTTCTTTTTTTGGAATTTTTCTATTTTTTCTACTTATTTTTCTTTCTTTTTCTTTTTTTCTATTATTTCTATTTTTCATTCTAATTTTTTTGATTTTCACTCTCTTTTCTTTTTCCTTTTATTTTCTCGAATTTGATCTCGATTTTTCTCAATTCTTTTCATTTTCAATTTTTCTCCTTCATTCATTAAAATACTCTTTCCTTTTTTTTGCTTATAAAAAATTTTATTTTTTAGTTAACTTTCAAATTTCATTTTAACTACCCGCAACTGTCGTAATTATAATGTTTCTATATTTTTGAAACTTTTTTCAACTAAGTAGAATTAAAGTTGTACAAGCACCGCGAAAGAAGCTGCACGCAACAAGGCTGAAGTGAATTTAACTTAATAATTTCATTCACTAAAAAAATAATTAAGTTAAAGCGTAAATATCATCTAACACAAAAAAATAAAACACACCAAAAAGAAAAAAAAACAGGAAAGAATGAAATATAAAAAAAATTATATATATATAAATATATTGAAAGAAAATGTCATGCTTACTTGAAATATAATCATTTAGATTTTAAATCGAAAATTCTGATAAAACTTTGGTCAATAAAAGAAGAGAAAAAAAATTTTTCCCCGTCAAAAGAAAAGGAACTTCGATTTGAAATGTATTTGATCGTTTATAGAATATTAATAATGTAAATGATAGATAATATTGATATATTTATACAAGGTGTTTCCTCGTTTCCGAAAAATTACACATTTTTATCGAGAGTAAAAAGAAAAATTGGTCGAAATAAACGACTTCTTGGTTTTTCCTCTGAAAGTCAATTATTCAGAAAAAATCTATTTTTTACTTTTAATGAAATTTTTTTTTTGAATTATACGATGAATTATTTTCAAAATTACGAATTTGGTTTTTGGAATATTTTAAAGGGAAACGCATGTTTAATATCAGGGCCAAAATATTAAAAAAAATAGGAAAGAAAGAATGGAACAAAAAAGAGAATAGAGAAAAGAGAAAAAGAGTGTGGTTTTTATAAAATGTTTTCTGTGTATCAAAAAAAAAAAAAAAAAAAAAATCGGCCCTGAAGCGAGTTGATTTCGCTTTTTTAATGAAAAAAAAATATTGTCAGAAAACACCCTGTACAGTGATGCTAGATCAACTATTTCTATTATGCCCGTCTGCAAAGTCTATTAGAAGAGTCTATCCTACCACCCTTTGTCCTTCCATATTTAAAAGAAAGAAAAAAAATTTATAAATTTCAGACTTGATTAAGAATTACTGTGTACGTAAAAAAAATCGTTTGTGATTTTTTTTCTTCCTATTCTCTCACGCAGTTTTTCTGGTTTAAAAAAAATGTAGAGAAATTTTCCTGGAATATATAAATTTTTTTTTCTTTTTGCCTCCCCAATGGACTTCTTTACCCCAATGTGCACTTCCCGTATGTGTCTTTATACCTGATTATGAATGCGCGAAAGATTTCTGAATGAAAAGAGAGAATTTACATATTTATTGACATCGTTTTTCTGTGCAATAAAAAAAATGAGAGAGGAAAAGAAAATTAAAAGTAGTAGGCAGAGAAAATCCATTTTTAATAGTTAAAACAAGTGTTGGAAATTTTACGAGATAAAAAAAGAAATTTAGAAATGAAAAACAATTATGAAAAGTAAAATAAAAATGCATTTTTATTTTTTAGTATTATTTTCTACTTTTATTTTCCATTTCCCAATTGTAATGGAAAATTAAAACAGAAAATAGAATTTAAAATAAAAAATCCTTTTTCATTTTTATTTATTTATTTTCCGTTTTTATTTTTCATTTCTAATTTTTAATTGTATTTTCAATTTACCAGCAAGAACAAATTATTTTGACTTTAATATTTTTTTAGAATTGTAAAACGAAAATTCGTTTTAATTTTGAATTCTAATTTCTGGTTCATTAAGTTTCTGAGATTTAATTGTCAAAAGTTTTTTTTTGCGAAAAATTTTCATCCCTACTTGAAAATATACCCGAGAATTAATTTTTTTTTCTTTAGCTTCTTTGATTGCAAATAAAAAAAACTCTGCGTACGTGAATGAAATAAATTTGTGTGTCCAAGGAAACTAAGTCTACATTTAAAACGAGTGATTGTCTAAATTAAACAATTACACGCACGTGAATAGCATCTTTAATGTAAATGAACCAGCGCAATTTTCTCGGCAACGTCGAATCAGAATAATTAATGTTTGTATTTTGAAGAAAACAAAAAAAATTCTCGTTTTTTTTGGGTGAAAATATTTTTTTTTTTACTTTTTATTTTCAACTTTTATTCAATTCCAGAAAAAATATTTAGTTAATCATTAATTAATTAATTAATTCAATTATTGATTCAATTCCATTTTTTGTGCTGTAAAATAAGATTTCTTTATTTTCAACAAATGGAACCTTTTTATTTTTCAGAAAAAATATTTTCGCATGAAAAAAAGAATTTAAATTACTTTTGTTTCTATTCCTCTTTTTTTTACTGCTACAAAAAAAAATTGCGTCTGTTTCCAACGTTTAATGAAAAAAAAGAGAAATATTGAAAAAAAATTCTATCTGCAATAGATTTTCTATTATCCTTGAGATTTTATCTTTCATATAGAAAATCACACAGCGATGAAATTTACTCCTGTAAATATAAAAACAATTAAGTTGTTAATTTTTTGTCGCAAGAATATTTTAATTATATATTTCTTACTATAAGCTTGAAGCTTTTTCAATATCATCACTTTAATGCAAGTCGTCATTTTTAGTACATGGCTAGATAAAAACCAAATAAAAAAAATATTGTTTTCTCCTTTTAAACAAAATAGAAAAGAAGTAAGAAATTAATTTTTCCCAAACTTATTTTCATTCTACACATTATGCGTGAGGAAGAAAAGTAATTTTTAGAAAAATTAACAGATGGAATTTACTACTGTAATTTTAAAAATGCTCTTGTTAGTTTTTTTTGTGAATATAGATTGATTAAAAAAAGGGGAGAAAACGAGAACATTGAAATCTGTGGTTTTGAAGAAGCACAAGCAAGCGCCGTCCTCTCATTAATCCTGTACCTATTTACATGTTAAACTGTTTCCACACGCTATGATTTATCAAAATAAATGTATCTTCGTATACACTCGATGCTGAAAAAAAACCCATACAAACAGCGTGAAGGTGTGTTATAGTAAACATTATCAAAACCATTAATAAAAGAGATTTTGTAAATCAGGTAAATCTCTCTTTTATCCACTTTCCTGATTAATTTTTTTTATTTCTGGTTTTTATTATTGATTTCAAATCAGTCATTAATTAATTATTATTAATTTTATTATTATTAATTATAATTTATAATTTAAAATTTATAATTATTACTATTATTAGTAATTAAAATTATTATTTAATAATGCAAATTTTTATATGTTTGATTTGCGCCAAAAATTAAAAAGAATCCTGAATTATTTTATATCAAAAGCATTTGCTGGTAGTAAATTTTTTTCGTAAAAGTAATTGATTTCTTTTCAGAACTTTCATTAAACTTGTACTGAAATAATTAAAATCCTTTGAAGAATTTTATTATTTATGAAAATATTTAAATTCTATTTTATAATTTTTTTTTTCAAATATATTGAATAAAAATATAGAAAAAGTAGAAAAAATAGTCGAATTTTTATGTTAAATTCAAATTTTGAAATAATTTGGTTCGAACAAAAAAGTAATTTGGATTTTTTGAGAGATAAAAAAAGACAATTTTCATTTTAACGGACTTGCGTTTTTTTATTATTTTTCAAATGTATAACATCGGAAAATTTCAATCAGCAAAAATATATATAATAAATTCCTTTCGATAGCTCTTTTTTAAAAACTTTATAGATGAATAATAACAAGATCATCAAAAAATAGATTACACGCAGGTTTTTTTTACTTATTTTCTTTTTTTTTGCTTTTGTTTTGCATTATTATTTAAATTTATCACGTGCAAAAGCCACTATATTAGATTTATAATTTTCTTTTATATAAATACTAAGAGATTCAAATAAATACTAATAATTATGTAACATATATTTTCAAAAAAAAAAAAATAATAAAAATGCTTTTTCTATATAAATATGTGCGCTCTCAACAGCGTGGAAAAATATATTATGAACGAAAATTCAAAACATTAAAAATAGTAAAATTTTTAAGGCATTCGGCAGTAGAACATAGCTTTAAAAATTCGAGGATTTAATAACCTTGCAACAATTTCTTTTAACACTATTGTCTGAATTTTGATTATTTTTTTCTTTGATTCTATTATAATGCAATGTTTATAATATTATTGTTACATTTATTATGATAATATTATTATAATACGAATACATTATAATAAAATATTAAAAATAAATTATAATATTATACCAATAGTAAAAATATAACATTATAATATATATTTTTAAAAAATATAATTTTTTTCCGCATCGAAGGTACAATTTCAGTTCAATTCGTTAATTTTTATTTTGTTTTCGTTAAATAATTACAACACTAGAAAGAAAATTCAGTCTACAAATTGAAATTCTAAAAACGAAATTGTACTTTTTTCCATAATTTTAAGCAAAAAGAAATTTTTAACTTTTTATATTTTTGATTAATTATTATTTGATTTTTCTTTTTTTTTGTTTGTTAGTGCAAGGTGATGAAAATCGTCGCGCGTGAATATTCAGGACCTCAAAAACATGTGATTTGAATAAAGCTTTCAATTTCTGAGAGAGACTATTTTCCTCCTCATTTTTCGCATTAGAATTTTTGTTTCGTTAATTGAATTTATGAAACAAGAATTTCGAAATCAGTGAATGGAACCTCTTGTCCCGCAAAAGGAATATAGAGACATTTGTGTGACGGTTGCACCTTGCCGATAGTTACTGTGCCCTCGTGATTAACACGGCCAACGAAAAGTGTCTCGCCGTCTTCTGTCTGTCCTCCGGGAACGGCATTTGGCGGAATATTTTCGCCACTTGTTGGGACCCACATCGAAGCACTGCTGCACAAGACCTGAAGAAAACGAAAAATAATCGGTAAGTTGTTCTTAATTTTAGTAAATTTTATTATTTGGTACTTTTTTTATTATTTTTTCTTTCAGGACGAAAGTTCGAAAATAAAAATTCCAATATACAAAATGTTTAATTTAAAAACAATTAAACAATCATTTTTTCTTTCCTTCTTCGTGGAGGAAAAGCTTTTATTCTTTTTCGAAAAAAAATGTTTTTCATTTTCTTTTCCCCTAAAGGTGTGATTGTTTTGATTTTGTTTATCACCTCGTAATCGGATTTTCCGTGTTCCTCGCCACCCCAAGCCACGTAACAAACGCCATGTTGGGGATTCACTTTGCCCGGAATTAGAGCGCCTTCGTGATTAGCTCTTCCAACAAACAAGACGCCGTCAATGTCGTTTCCGCCTTCCAAAGCACCCGAAGGTAATACTCCTCCGACGGCTTCACACCAAACTCCCGTTGGACTCGCTGATGACATTGGAACAACCGGTGCGGAAGGTGTTGGTGAATCGTCTGTAAGTAATTTCATTTTATACTAAAATTTCAATTTTATCAAAACAATGAAGGATTTTGATTTGATTTTTCCACAAAAAGAAAGCCTTACAAGAAAGTGTTTCTGGCAAAAATTCTCAACGTTCGAATGAAGAAAATTATTTTCACTATTATTAATATTAACTATTATTGCTTGATTTATTTTCATAGTTTTGATTTACTTTTCAACTATTGTTATTATTGAATATTAACTATTTTTATAATTAATATCCAAAGTATCAAACTTTTTAATTACGAAAATCTTAAAATTCAATATGGCGATGTTATTCTCCACCTGCGAACGCCAAGGTCACCGCTAGATGGCAGTTCAGTTTTTTCTTGGAATTTTTAATTAATTATAATTTTATATTTTATTTCTTTTTTGGTTTGTAATTATTAATTATGATATAACTTGAAATTGAAAATTTCCAATTTCTTCATTCGAACGTAAAAAAGGGACACGTATACATTTTCCTCATCATACAGAGAATGAAAGGGAAAATTTTTAGTCCTAAGAACTAGGAATTATTTTATTAAAAGGCGAAAACCAAAGAAAAAAGGAAAAGGTGAAAATTGCATTCACAAGTGATATAAAATAAAGTATAAAATTCGTAAATGATCGGAAAAAGATAGGAAAATCCGAAATCCAAATAAATACCCAATTGATGTAATCAATTTTAGATTTCATTGAAAATCGATTTGACATTTTCAATTGAAACGCAAAACCTGTCAAGTAAATCAACAACTCAAATTACAATATTGCGTAATAACATATAGGTTTTATGAAAAAAAGAAGAAAAACTATAGGTAGGAAAATGACAAGGACGAAAAAATATAGATCCTATCTTTTGTTTAGTGCAATTCTATGGATTAAATTTTAAAAAAATAACTTTACTAAATTCATTTTTTGCTTTTCCTACTAAAAAAAAATTTAAGTAACTTATTTTTTATATTAATTTTTAAAAAATAATTTTACTAACGGTTTTTTTTCCTTTCCTGTTGAAAAAAATGTAAGTGAATTATTTTTTACATTAATTTTAAAAAACGACTTTGCCAAAGGCTTTTTTTGCTTCTCGTGGCGAATAAAATTGAAATAAATTATTTTTTACATTAAATTTAAAAAAAGAACTTTACTTTTGAAACAAATAAATTTTTTTCATTGTAATTTTCATTTTATTAAGTTAACAAAAAATTTAAATTAATATAAATAGTACAAGTAGAATGCAATACTGTTTTGCAACAAAAAAGTAATGATAACAGAAAAAAAGAAAAACGTTTATTGAAAAAAATCGTAAAAATATGATAGAAAATTTTTATTTCACATTAGAGTATTGATTTTTTTTCAAGTCGTAAAAAATCGAAATGACAAAATGATTACTAGACAGTGAAAATAATAAAAGAAAATAATCGATAATCTGATAATAAACAAAATTAAGGAGAACACTGAGAGGTTTCTATCAATAATAAAAAACAAGAAATTAAAAAAATTTTTTATATTTTTTTCATTGTTTTTCTCTCGAAATACTGATAATAACTTTTTGAAAGATAAAAAAAATCGATAATTTCGCTATTATTCTATTATTTACTAGATAATTTTCGTTTATATTCTTTGCGAAAAATAGAAAAACAGTATTTCTCGTGTGTCAAGGATTTTTTTAAATTTTCACTTAAAATTTTGATCATGAATCAAGTTGGAAAGAAAAGAATTTATTATACGATTCTTTAAACGTATGTTCCATCTCCAAATAAGATTAAACAGTGAACGATAATTTAGCGACTTGTTTTTCTAATAAAAGTGACCTTCCTTTTACAAATTAAATGAATATATATATGTTTGACGCCAACTCGACTCAAATCAGTCTCTGACCTACAAGGATTAAAAATCAATATTTTGTTGGCAAGGACAAAAGAAGTTTGTTTTATATATGCAAAAGTTGCATTATGGGAAAAATTTTCTAGAATTGCGTGTTTTCCGTTCATTTTCATTTCGTGTCGATGATAGGAAAAGAGAAAAAAATAGAAAAGATAATTATCTTCGATCTTGTGAAAATTTTATTACCAGTGATGAAAAACTTTATACTTGTTCGCAATATTTTACACTTATTACAATTACAAAAAAAATTAAAGTGAAAAAAATAATTTTTTCCTTATTTGAAATTTTAGTCTTGAAAAAAATTCGTTTATAGAATTTTGTGTTCTGAACTTAAATTTAATTTTAATTTATCGAAAAAAATCGTTTGTAGAATTTTGTTTTTTGAATTTAAATATAAATTTTTTAAAGTTTAAATACATTCTTTTAATAGGCAGAGAGGTGGGAGGAGGAGGAGGAGGGTGAGATTAAAAATCTGGTGATTATTAAGAAGGCAGAAGTGATGGCTATTTTTACTTTAAACTCTAGTGTTGCGTAACATTGTTGAAAAGCGTGCGGGAAGGCCAAGAGCATTTTTATGCAAATTAACAAAAAGCTAAATCTATATCTCGCAGTATCAAATTTATGTTTTTGCTAATTAGAAATACATTACGTACAACCGTCGAAATCGCCGAAACAAATAGCTGGAAAAAAGATAAAAGAGATTTGTCCAAAATAATCCCAATAAATTATTGCAAAGAAGAAAAAGAATTAATTAATATTAATTGATATATTAACCAAAAGCCCCTCATTAGCTATTCCACACAAAAGCATTACCAAAAATTACCAAAACCAAAAATATTTTAATTTGTAATTTTTAATTATGTAAATTTTCACTATTTAAAATTAATTTCCAAGTGAACAATTAATTCTCAAGAACTATTATTACTATTATTATGATTTACAAGAAATTAATAATTATTATTGATTATTGATTTTTATTAATTAGTTACACTTACCAATTTACTATTAATTTTTATTATTTATTAATACTTTTTATTTTCAATTAATAATTACAAATTTAATAAATTTGAATTGTAATAAAAAAATAATATAGAATCAGAAATTAGAACTAATTAAAAATTGACAATTAATTGACTTCGGGATAATATTATGTAAAACAGTTTTACTAGTGACTAATGTATTTAGAATAGAAATGAATAATAAGAATCTTTTTTTTAAACATTAATCAGAGAAGAATTACTAATTAAGAATCTCAATGATAATTATTAATAATAATTACTAATAATAATCAATATTTGGAATTATTATTTTTGGATATTAATACCTATGAATACAGTAATAATTAATACGAAAAATAATTATTTACATTCTCGTGATTAATAATGTTTTCAACTTAATTAATGAATACCGAGAAGTTAATCTGAAAAATTATTATTAATTCTTTTCAAGTTACTAGTTTATTTAATATTTTTTTAAATAATTTTCATTTAGTAAATTTTTATATTCAATACTTGAAATACTATATTTTTACTAAACTGAAAAAAGTTATTTGATTCAAATAACCGATTATTTTACTATTATCAAATAAATTGTATTTAAATCAAATATTTAAATATTTGAAGCAAATATTATTTAATTGATTCAAATAATTTGATATTAGTCAAATAATCGGTTATTTGAACGAAATAAATTTTTTTTCAGTGGTATTTTATATTTTCTTAAATTTCAAATTATTATTTTTGGATTTTTATATTTTCATGTGACTTACCTTCGAGTTGCCATTCACCGGTAGCACCCCACCCTGTACAAAATCCAATGAAACCAACATTTATGAATTCAGAATCCGTGTAGCTCAACATTGGTTCATGAAAACCTTCTCTTCCAACTGTCAGTAAATCATCGCTCCATCTGAATAGCAAAGAAAAAAAAGAGAAAATTTCTCATCACAAATAATATAATAATTATATTTTTAGACAAGTCTTGGCCATTTAATTAAAATTTATTTTGTAATTACTATACCTTATCCAAAAACCGCGAAACTCATCGGCGCTGAGAATTGATGAAGTTTCAGCTTCAGCAACCTCGGGCTTTGTTCTGTTCTTGCGAATAACGGATTTTGCATTTGACCAACCGCCAATGAAAATCTAGAAATTATTTTCTCAATTAGACAATAATTTCATCTATGTTAATTGTGTATTTAATTGCAAATTTAACATTTTTAGTTTAGGAATCTTTAATTTATTGACTGGAAAAAATTTTATTTGGTTTCAAAAAAATTTGATTGCTTCGAAACATACTATGTGAGATTAAATAATTTATTTTTATTTATTTAAACGAAATAATAAATTAGAATTTTGATTAGAAACAAAGTTGAAGAAAATTTTCTCATACCTCGAACATTGGTTCTCCTTCTTGGGGACCAGGTGTGAGTGCAATGTGTGCATCATTTGCTGCTTTCACACGAAATTGGACCTGATTTCCTCTTGATGGAAAGAACTGGTACTCCAATTTATCTTCAGTTTGCAATGCTGAAAAACAATCGTAATAATGACAAAAAAATTTAATACTCAGAATTTTAATTTTCATCAAAATGATGACAATTATAATAATATTAATTAATAATACTAATAATAATAATTAAATCACTTTTAGAATTTTTTTTAACAGAATTAAATGTTTGCATTATTACCTGATAGAATTTTCATAATAAAGAATTAATAATAAATAATAAAAATTAATTCAATGTTAGGATAATAAAGTTTAGGACTAATACTTTTTTTTAAATATTGATAGTTAAAAATTATTATCTAATTTTGAAAAATACCATCAAGAATATTGCAAAATTTACGGAAACAGAAAGCAGGGAAAAATAATAGAATATATCTCGAGAATTTAGTATTATTAAATGAGAAAAAATGTTCTTTCGCTTATAAACGAAAGATGATCTCTTTGTTAGATAAAAAATCAGACAGAAAAAAGAGAAAGAGAGAGAGAAAAATAGTACTCGAGAAATTAATTAATACAATAAATCTGTGTTGAAAATAATTGAAATTAAATGGTCCAGATTATTGATCCATGACGAATTGTGTTTGGAGGGAACGTCATTGAAATTACGTGAGTTCATGATTATTTCTGTTTCGATGACGTTTTCAACTTGAATAAATATTAATATATATATATTTTTTTACACCGTGAACTTTATGATCCTGAAAAATTCGCAGAAGAAATTCTAATTTTTTCCAGTCTACTTAAAGTAAGAGACGACCGCTTAATTTTAATCCCTCGAGATGATTACGAATCACTTGTATAATTATGGAGAATCTACTTTGCCTCCCACGCTAAGGGTTTCATTCATAAAACAATTGACATTCCGCCACATCAAATGATCATTATAATTAGCAAAAAAAAGAAGAATCTTTTTCGAAAAATTAATATTTAAAACGTTTTTTTTTTGTTTTTGGAAACTTAAAATTCGTTTCTTAATTTTTTTGTTAAAATCGCACCTTTCAATTAAACTACTCTCGAAAATCGAATTAGAAAAAAAATTAAAAATGAATAATCAAAAAATAAAAAGTGGAAGACAATGGAATTAAAAGGAAAAAAAGAATTGGATAACAAATAAGATATTTTTGCTCTTTTCAAATATAGAAAACGAAAGAGAATTAAATCTCCTGCCTGTATTGATGGTATTTAATGATACAATGTGTTAATTATCAACATTGCAGTTGGTTTTGTTTAGAATGAAGACTCGACAATTATCATAACACTGAGATCCCATCTTCTTGTAATTAATTTACAATCATAAATATACTACAGGCAGTTAGTTTTGAAAAGTATTTTTTAAGAAAATGTTTTATTTCTTAACTTCCTGCTTCGAGAAGAAATATATACTAATTATATGCTAATTAACAAATTAAATAAGACATAATTTAAAAATAATACTAATAACTAGATGTTTAAAAAATAAACTTCTTAAATGGACGTTCAAAATAGTATTATTATTTTATTATTATTATTATTATTATTATTATTATTATTATTATTATTAATTACAATTGCTATATAGTTAAAAATTATTTTCTTCTCTCATCAAATTGTTAGGATTTAATGATATTGCAACTGAATGGAAAAATGGAAACGGATGTGATTTTATTTTTTTGAGATATTTAAAAAAAGAGGGAAAATTTTTGCAATAGGACATTTTCAAGTTACGAAGTAATTAATAAAATGCGAATCGCATATATAGGTTGCAAGGCCGCGAAAAGAAGCAAGCGCAGGATGACGACAACCTAGAATAGAAATAAAATGTTGAGGCGACACATAAATTGTTCATGTTGGAATTTTTATTCCCCTGTATATAATTATGCAATATTCCATTGAGAGATGTCATCAATCTTGCAAGAAATGGAGATAAATTCATCATTTTTTTAGACATAAAAAGAAAAGTGGATTAATAATTTTTATCAAGTGTTTATATCAAGACAATATATATTTACTGAAAGAAAACTACTCATATTTAAAAAATCTATTCTTTGAAAAACAATTTTTTACATTTTACCTTCAATTTTATTGTTAAATAATAATTTTATTATTGAACTATTGAAGGTTAATTAATCAATTTCTATACATCGAGAAATAAGGATATATATTTCACTCATAGCCAAGTGTTTAGTTTTAAATAAATTTTAGTTGGTTCAAAACAATTTTATTTGGTTACAAAAAAAATTTAATTTGGTTAAAAGAAATTTTTATTTCGTTACAAAAAAGATTTATTTAGTTCAAATAAAGTTTATTTGCTTTAGACAGATTTTATTTAGTTCGAATAAATTTTGTTTGCTTTAAACAGATTTTATTTTGTTCAAATAAATTTTCTTTGTTCCAAACAGATTTTATTTGGTTAAAATAACTTTTAGTTGCTTAAAATAAATTATGAATTGGTTTGAAAAGTTTTAGTTGGTTCAAATAAATCTTCTTTAGTAAAAATAAATTTTTTTTCGTTACCTTTAATTATTGTTTTAAATAAAAACATTTTGCAATTATTGAAAATTGTGTAAATACTATTTAACAACATTTGTGGTAATTTTGGTAAATAACAAGTTACATGGTAAATATATAATGATGATGCTTATTGTAATTATATTGTCTCGAGGATTCTATTTTTAAATACCCATCAGAGAATACATGAAAATAATTCACAGATGTTAATTATTTACGTGTATATTTACATCTTGATCTCTTCGGGAATTTATAATCAAAGGCGGATTAACATTTTTCGAACGCTTCTTCTTTAGAATTTTAAGCTCTTTAATTCACTTATTTTCTCTCTGCTCTGAAAAGAAATTCATTTGATTCAAGTAAACGATTACTTGTCTAGCATTAATTAAATTTTTTCTTAAATCCAAACAATTTTTAGTTAAGTCGAAAAATATTTATTAAAATCAAATAATTTTTATTTATATCGAATAATTTTGATTTAAATGAATTATTAAATTCAGAAATTTGACATTAATTTAAATATTAAATTCGCACTAAATTTTAATCAATTTAAATTAAAATCATAAAAACAAAAGTTTTGTTTGATTTAAAAACAAATCATTTTGTTGGCTCTGAGACAAACAACTTTTATTTGACTCAAATACATTATTTTTGGTTCAATTAAATTTTTCTCATTGTAAAAAATTCCATTTAATTGATTCACAAGTAAAAATTATTTTTATTTAAATAAATATTTATTTGATAATAGACAAGTAATTGTTCTCTTGAATCAATTTTTTTTTAATGATCAATACTGTAGTTTTCATCAAAATTGGGATAAAAATAAATTAATAATTATTCTTAGTCGCTTCAGAAAAAAAAACTCTAATCAAATTTAAACTTAACGGTTTTTTATTAAAAGTTTCTATAGAAAGAACGGTTTCGTGACTGAAATGTCATTCGTTGCATTCCACAAGAGAAATTCACATGAACAATCAATTCTTCAAAACAATTGTTCTTTTTTAATTGCATAAAAAATTGCATAAAACGATAGTTGACAAAATATTTACTTTTTTGAAACAGATTAATAAATTTTTCTTCACCCTTTTTTTCTACATTTAAAAATTCCAAAAGAAATGTTTATTTAAATTTTAATGTAAAAATAAAATAAAATTTACAAACAAATAATTACTTTCACCGGCTTTTTTTAAACAGGTGTTTTTTTTCTTTTTTTGAAAAATTGTAATAATTGTAAAAAAAATACAATTTTTAGAGAGGAGTATTAACTCTGAGATTCTTATATGGTTAGGAAGAGTAAAATTTAAAAATAAACTTTTTTCCCCTTTTACTTACTGCGAACGGACATGTTGAGAAAAATTGAAGAAATCTGTTTTCACTAAAGGAAGTAGTAACAATGACAAAATCACTGATGAAGTAATTCCTCCGTGTTCGGTAACGAAACACTCGAGACTGAATTTTAACTTGGTAACAAGCCGGCAAGAAATGTTTCCCTACAATCTGTGACTCATCCTTTTTTTACGAGAGGAATTCATGCGCAAAATCCAGGGCCGTAAAACTGTCTCTTCTATTTTGCGATATTTGAAAATTTCTTTATTTGGAGCAGCAGAAAATAGTGGAAAGTAAAAAAAGGCTTTGAGAAATTTTACTAATTTTTATTGTAAATATTTGGAAAAGTAACAAGAAGTGTAGTAAAATTATCCTGACGGAATAAATTAGAAAAGGAAAAAAGAGTAAAAGGAAATTTCTTTTGTTTTAAAATGAGGGGATTTCGCGCCAATTTTAATGGGAGTAAAACCAGTAAAAAACAACCAATAATGTGTTTGGAGTTAAAAAAATGACTAGATGAGAGGAAACTAACATGATCCATTTGGAAATTGTTGGAAAATTAAAAGTATTTACGAGAGGAATTTATTTTCTTTTGTGATAAAATACCGAGCAGAAGGCGATGGTTTTACTCCTGTGGTATAGACAGTAAATATTTAGGAATTCTTCTTTACCAGTTTGTTTTCTTTACCACTGGAAATATTCTGGTTTTCTTATTATCGATTGTAGTTGACAGATTCTAAAACCATTGGATGATAATACTCCGTAATCAATTATAGATAAAGAAGAAATTTATTGTCAATTATCTACACTTGGTATTATAGGAAATGTACCAAATGTGAACTATAGTCGTTTTCATTTTTATTTTCATTTTTTTATTCCAAAAAGAAATTGAGTACAATTGTTTTAATTTTTCTTCCTTTTAACTAAATTATTTGTACATTTCAATTCAACTTTATTTGGTAAAAACATTTTTAATTGGTTCAAATGGATTTTATTTAGTTCGAAAAAATTTCAGTTGGTTCAAATAAATCACAATTCACACAACCAGAATTTATTTTATTCAAATAACAATTGTTTGCTCCAAATAAATTTTATTTGGTTGAAATAAATTTTAATTGTTTCAAATGGATTTTATTTGGATTAAAAAAATTTTTTGTTTGTTCAAATAAATCTTAATTGATACAGACAGAATTTATTTGGTTCATATAATAAGTGATTTCTTCAAATAAATTTAATTGGGTTGAAATAAATTTTATTTGGTAAACAAAAAAATTTTATTTGGGTACAATAAATATTTTTTTTGGTTTTAATAGATTTTATTTCGTACAAATAAATGTTATTTGGTTAAAATAGATTTTAGATGGTTCCAAAAAATTTTATTTGGTTAAAATAGATTTTAGATGGTTCCAAAAAATTTTATTTGGTTAAAATAGATTTTAGATGGTTCAAAAAAATTTTAGTTATATCAAATAAATTTTATTTGATTTAAACAAATTTTAGTTTGTTCAAATAAATTTTATTTGGTTCAAACAGATTTTATTTGCTTTAAATAAATTTTATTGAATTCGAAGAAATTTTAGTCCGTTCAAAATAAAATCTTATTTGGTTTAAACAGATTCAATTAAATTTGATTTAATTCCATTAATCTGAGAAAATTTTTTTTCTGATTAGATTTAATTTCAGCTAATTCAATGAAATTATTTCTGTGCGTGTATAAAATAATTGCTTTTTAGTCGATAAAAGGAAAGAAGACTTTGTAGCGCATATGAAAAGAGTATTGTTACGTAATATTACCAGTTTTAACGTTTACTTACACTTGAATTGAATTTAACTTGATTAGACCATTTCCTCTACATACATATACATTATGCACTTTTTAATATACACAACTTTATAAATCTACTATTCATAAAGTACATATACACAATAATGCATTTTTCCTACATATACATACACGATAATAGAACATTGTTTCATGAAGGTTCGATTGACTGGATAATGATCGCACGTGCCTTTCTCACAAAACCAGAGTTAAATCAATTGAACGCTCATGTTGCGAAAGGCTTCTATTTTGTGGAACCCATAATCACCGTTATTCAGTGAATCGAATTTGAACCAATTTCATCCAATTCAGGAATGGGACGAGCCTCACGAATCGCCAATGAAGTCATTTTGTTTCTTCACTTTTAATTAAACCTGATTGGTATAGTAGAATTGAAGAAATAACTTCTTTTTTTCTTTTTTTTCTCTCTACCGCACCGTTTCCACATAACAGTTTCACAAACTTGATTTTTCGTCATTTTCAAAATATTCCTCTCTAAAAAAATAAAAAAATGAAAATTAAATTATTAATAATTTCTTTAGTATAAAGAGAGAGACTTCTTTTTTTATCAGTGAAAGGCCTTTTTCATTCATTGTACGTGACTTGATTTTTTCTATAATGAGTTAATTAAATTAGTGATTCTCAAAATTATTGTGTAATGTTTAATTCAATTTTAATTAAATTTCAATTAATTTTTTATTAATTAATATTAACTTACGTTCGATGAGAGCACAAAATTGGAGCTCCATATTTTATTAATAATATTTTCAATTTTATTTGCATCAAAAATATAATTTATTATCAATAAAGTCATTAATAAAATCAAGCATAATTTACTTGAGTTAAATAAAAGTTTACTTGTCATAGAGACTGTTAAATTATTTATTATGAATATTTTATTTAGCAACAATGTTTATTTGGACCAAATAAACTTTATTTGAAACAAATAATTTAGTAAATTTTGAGTCAATATTAGAGTTTTCTGTACTGAATAAAATTCTTTGGAACTAATTGAAATTTATTATAAACTAATGAAATTTGTTTGTATCAAATAAAAGTTGTTAAAACCAAATAAAATATTTTTGAACCAAAGCAAAATATTTTTAAACCAAACATAATATTTAAAAAAATTAAATATTCAAAAATATTTTTGAATCAAATAATATTTATTTATCACATATTTTTATTTGAACCAGATAAAAGTTTATTTGAAAGAAATCACTTATTAGACTCCCGAGTCAAATATATATTTTTTCTGGGTGGAATATAGTTAAAGGTTTTTATTCTATTTAATAGTAGAAAAAACAAAAGTATAATATTATAAATAAATTGAGAATCCATTGTCCTGCATTTGGGTTTATTTTATCGAAACAATATACAATTGAATTTGTCGGAATTATAAAAATTAAAGTTCGATTCGATAGGTTTAGAAAAATTTTTATCTCGTGTTTAGTGAAGTGGAAAAAATTAAAGTTTATCAATAAAAATTTATTGTTCACATTATAATCATTATTTTCTCGTATAATGTGATCAAATTAGTGCGATTGTGTTGCTTTGTCTCTATATAAATTTCGTTTACAATTTTTTTTTTTTTATAGAGAAAAATTACACTTATTTGCTTCCATTGCGTCCGCTTTACACTTTTCGTTCCCATAAGGGAAGTTAGGGTTTATTAATGTCAGTAATTAATTATTATTAATAATTTATAATTTTACTAATTTGCTCATTCACAAATTTATTAATTTAGTAACTTAGTATTTTAGAAATTTACTAAATTATTTTTTTACTATTTTTTGTTAAATAAATAAATTATTTCAGTAGTTTACTGTTAATATAATATTGACATTCCAGATTTAAACGACAAAGTTTCAAATTCATTAGTTCGGTACTTTTTTGAATTTATTTTTTTTTAATTAAAATTTTTTTGTTGATAATTTTATTCCTATATTATTCCTCTTTGTCTCGTTTGAATTTCTTCTTAAATGTAATTATGTCACCTTCTGGTGGCAATATAGTGACGCTTGTTGATCGATCTTTCCAATCTGGTTGCAATTCTTATTTGCTTGTCAATTCAGAGACTTCCAAAATTATATAACAAAACATGGTATAACTTTTATTGTTTGAATAATGAAGCATGAGGAAAGGAATTATTTTTCTAAACCAACATTGTGTGTTCTCCATCTATAAAAATAGGAAAAAAAACCATCATCGAAATGAAGGATAAGGAAAGTTTTCTTCAAATCACAGTTTGCACAATGCACAAAGATCGATAGAGTCGAGTCTTTCTTTCTTTTCTTTTATTTATTTTTTTTTCTTTTTTTTATAATGAAGTTTAAAGGCTGACATTTTCTGTTGCAATTTTTGCAGTTAGCACAATCGCGGACCAATCGATCTCAGTTCGTGCTAATTACAATTGCTGTAGCAACAGCAGCGGGAGCAGAAGGTTGTTAATTTAGTTCATTGAGTCTGCTAAGTTGCTCATGGCTTGTATTTGATCATATAGTTAAATAGCAATGATGATGATGATGATGACTACCTGTTGGTTTGCAATTGAAGAAAGCAACAACACATTCGAGAGTAGTTGTGGTCGATAGCGGGTAATTAATGGAATCGATCGATGCATTTGAATTACGTCATTATTATATTGAACTACATGTAGAGTGAGATATTCGTTAAACCGCAGATGGAAAGCAGAGGGTGGGGATGGGAACCAAGAGATATGGAGATTAATTTTTTACACTTTCTAAATACGGACGCGCAATTTCCTGAACGAGCTGGAATTTTGTGATTAGTGAGACGCTTTTTTTTGTCATATCGCTAGTTGGCAATAATGTTCGTTCGCGCGTTCAATTATTGCCTCATAGTCAATGGTTTTTGTCTTTGAAATCTTTTCAAAAGATTACCACAGAATTCCTTTCTGGGTCCAATCGAAAACTTTATGCAAAGAATGTTATGGAGAGAAATTATTTATTATTTAAATTCAATCAAATTTATTCGAACCAAATAAAATTTATTTTTCACCAAATAAAATTGGTACGAATGAAATCAAATTTATTGGAATTAAATAAAAATTATATGAACCAAATAAAATGTTGTTTTATCAACTAAAATTTATTGGAATCAAAAAAAATGTTTGAACCGAATTAAATTTGTTTCTATCAAACAAAATCGGTTTGAATCAAAACTAAAATTTATTGGCACCAAATAAAATTTATTTGTAAAATAGAAGAGAGTAGAAGAGTAAAAAAGAGTAAAGCAGAGTAGAGAAGAAAAATATAAAGAGCAATAATGTTATAAAATGAAAAGTGAACGGATAATCTCAGTTGCTACTGAATATCGACAGGAAATGGTGAACGCGAGGTAGAGACCGGATTTAACTTATATTATATACAGGCAGGCGTGGACAAAAGTTGATAAAGTGTCGAAGCGGGTACACTCGCGCTTTACGCTGTTGTTGTTGTTGTTGTTGCGTTGGCAATAAGCTCTCCTGGCTCTCCTTTTAGGATAATCATAACCAGATAAGCGGTCAGTCTCTCCACTATTAAAGTCGAGTGAGGTGAGCAGAAAACTTGTGCACACTTGCAGCAATGCTCGTTATTTATTTTCTCTTCTCCCTCTTTTTTTTGTTTTTTTTCTTCTCTCTCAAAAACAAGTCGCGTCTCCTTTCATTTCAACGCATGGTCGCACAACCGATCGACCCATAACACACCCACTAATCTCTCTCTCATTCCATCTTTCTCTTTGTGTATCTCTATTTGCCTATCTCTTCCCCCTCTTATCAGTCACTTTACTCAATAGTCAACTCTCTGCCCCAACGACCTATCGAGAGATTAATTTTACTTTTTTATATTCACTTCTCTGTGACTCACGAGACTATTTGGTTCGTTTTTGAGATACTTTTCACCACAACCACTTAGCTACTATTTTTAGTTGACACTTATTTCCCTTGTTTCGTTAAAAAAAAGCCACTAATGTTTCTTTAAAGAAAAATTATTATTTAAATATCAATCTATTTGGTACAATAATTAATTCTACGACTAAAGATAAACCTAAAGAGAAATAGACATAAGTGTAAAATTGGAGTGAATTTAAAAGTTAAACGCATTTATATTATTAAACTCTGAGCGTAAATAATTAAAACATTCCAAGAAGCTTGAAATTCAATATGGCGATGCTATTCTCCACCTGAGAATGCCAAGGTCACCGCCAGATGACAGTTCAGTTCTTTCTTGGAATTTTCACTGCCATCTGGTGGTGACCTTGACGTTCTCAAGTGGAGAAATCAAAACTACCATTTTATCACTCGAAAAATGAAACTATTTTCGAATTGAAAATAAATTTAAACAATGTTGAACCAGTTTGAACCAATTTGACAATTTTATAATAAAGAAATGATTTTACAATACTTTCACTAAAGATGTATAAACGAGAGGATCGATCGCGTATTCGCTTATCGGACGGGACGATCCCTCTTTTTTCTCCCCTCTAAGTCATCGCGCGGCAATTCATGGGATAAATCATTTTATCCGCTCCCATGTAATTTTATTTGATAAAATTTACATACATTCAAAGACTTTAATTTCCTCTAACTTTACAAGAATCCCAAGACTCCTCCAATATTTTGTACATAGGCAGAGTCGGCATTTTCAATTCCTATGAAAGAAATTCTTAAGCTGCGATTTCTCTTGCGATGCTCGCAAAAATATTGTTCTCTTTTTCCTCTCAGGAAATTTTTCAAATTTTTCACCTCTGTTGCAAATTATGTACATGGTACGTTTTCTTGTGCGCTTTCAATTATTATTTAATGCTATTAGTTTTAAAAAAAAATTTTTTGTTATTAATTTAAATCTTTTTTTTTATTAATGAGATAAGTAAATGATGACTTATGGGAAAAGTGCATAAAGAGAAATAGTAAAACATAAAACAATGTAGAACATCTATTATAGGGACATTGATGTGTGAAAAATTGGAATTCTCACATAGAAAAAAAGCATTATTTCGTGCGCACTCGTTATGGACGGAAGTTCTTGTCGCAACAGATTGTTTACAAATTTCCAATTAGAATCTCGAAGTGAATATCGCAAATCTTCCCCAGGTGGCATTACAACATTGTAAATTATTCCTATGCCAGAATAGTAAATTCTTACTATATTTGTATGTCTAGAAAATGTGTAACAATTTTTCACTTCTTTTTAACTATTTTTGTACGATTTTAATTATATTTGAAATTATTTTGAAGCAATTTAAATTTTTTTGTACAATTTGAAACATTTTGAAACCAATTTGAAAGCAATTTGAAAAGTTTTTAATTGTTTCAACAATTTATACGAATTTTCACTGTTTTGCACCTTCTAGGGATAAAAGGCAAACTGTTTTTTTATCTCTTGAAAAAAATGTTTATTTTAGAAAGTAAGCACCCTGTGTGCAATACTCCAGTTTCATGTGGTGAAAAATGTATGAAGTCTATAAAGACGGACACACACACTGTATGGAGTTGGGTGTGGTTGGAACTTTATGTAAGACATACACGTTTTCTTCGTCACTCAATTCTTTTGATTCTCATCCACTGATTTGATTTCCTTCAACTCCCGCGCTTTTCTAATGTGCATTTATCTCTCTCGCGAACAAGAAACGCTCCCTTGACATTTCAACATGCGTCAAGATATCGATCGTTTATACCCTCCTGAATCAGACACCACATCAAGTTCCGTCATTCGATACGGAAAAGCCCCCCGACATTCCTATTGGTTCTCTCTAACATTCTGATAGAAAGGCGTCTGTCTGTATATTCCGATTTCAAAAGGGTACCAGAAGACCTTTTACAATAAATATATATGTGCGATAAAAAGAAGAAATTAATTTAATCTCATTGTGTTATTAAAACATTACGACATTCAACGCATAAATTATTTTTTTCTATTTACTCTCAAAGGAAAAGAACTTTTACTATTTATACTGCAAAAAAAAATCAACCCTTTCTCTTCTTTTCTGCTCTTGAAAATTTTTATACCATTTTTCAAAGGTAAATTTTACTCTAAAAGAAGTAAAATTTTTTCCTCTACTATTCTAAACTATTTTAAAAAATTTTCAATAAAAAATAAATAAAGGAAGAAGTAGATCAAATTCATTCAGAATAGTTCGATTTTCTTCAAAATAGTACAAAAATAGTCAAAAAAAGTTTAAATTGGGTTCAAAGAAAGAAAAATAGTTTAAAGTTGAATTATTGTAGTTCAAAATAGTTTAAATAATAATAATAAAATAATCGAGATTAAATCTTGAGAAAAAAATACCCAACACTAATTTTCTAATAACACAAAATTAATATCCGTAATTTACAAACTTCCATTAAAATGCATTCGAAATCTGATGATGAATGTCTACTAGATTATAAATTCTTTTCATTTTATAAATTTACTATATACATATTAGATTTACAAGTATAAGAAAATTCCATGAGGAAAAATTTTCAAATATTGAGGGCAGGTGTTGCTCGCTCCTCCCCCCCGTTTTCCTATATATAATATACTTTTAGAAGCAGGGGAAAAATAGAGAAATAAAAATATTCTGTCAGTGATATATACATTTCCGCGTGTTTAAAACCACCTTTAGAGTGTTATCTCTCTTGGTTTATATACGTATAGAAGAAAAAGCGCAAATTAGATTCAATATAGAGTCGCGGGTATTAGATTATATACATGTGGGTGTTTTGCGGAGCACCGGAACGAAAGTCGCAGCTGCTTGCAAAATCCTTGAAATGCCTTCGAGATCCTAACACGGCGAAAAGAGAAAAGAGATTATATGTGCACACCACACCCCTTGTCCCAGGAATATCCTCACAAATAATCATTTATTGTTTGTTAAAAAAAGCTTGTATTATCATTACTATTATATGCTAAATGCGCGGCTAATTAGAAAACTATTAACTATTTCATTAGAAATTAATAGACAGTGTGTTTTTCAAAATTAATGGGGAGGGAAGTTAATTAGGAAAGGGAAAAAAATTATAACTGTAAATAAATTAGAAGTTAACAAATTATTAAATCGATCAAAGTTAAATTAATTAGTTATTAATTAATATTATTTTAATACTATTATTTTTAATTATTATTATTATTATCATTATTTACAACTATTTGTACCATATTTATTATTAGTTTTAACATTAAAAATGTGGTATAAAACAATTATAAAAAATTGCAAATTTGGTTCAAAATAATTATAAATATTTCAAATTCGTTCAAAATAATTAAAAACAATTAAAATTCGTTTATAATTGTTCTAAACTGTAAAAATGAAAAAATGGTTGATAATAGTAAAAAAAACATTTTTTTACATTTCAGACTGATTTCAGAATGTTTCAAATCGTGAAATAAAAATTCAAGTTTGGTCAAAATAATCCTCAATTAATTTAAAAATGGTACAAAACCATTATTGGCACTTTTCTTAAATATTTTCGAACCATTTTTAAAAAATATTTTTACAATCTGGAACAATTATAATTTAATTTTAATTGTTTTTAATTATTTTTAACACATCTTCACCCATTTTCTTTGAACTATTTTGAACCAATTTTAATTTTTGAAATAATTTCAAACATTTTAAAACTAATTTCAAAAATTTAGAATTGTTTTAGACCAATTAGCATCTCTTCTTAGCTTTTTTTATCCATTATTTTTATTAGTTCGAAATATAAAAAATATGGTACAATGTAGTCTTAAAAAAGTTCAAATTGCTTCAAAATAATTGACAACAGTTCAAGTTGGTTTTAAAATGTTCCAAATTATAAAAAAATGATATAAATTTTCTCAAAAATAGTTGTAAATAATAAAAAGGTTCAAATAGTTTCAGAAAAGTGCAAATTGGCTCAAAATACTTTAAAATAGTTGAAGTTGATTATTTTTAAAATTATAAAAAATATTTTAACTTGATTCAAAATGGTTCCAAATAATAAAAATGGTCCAAAGTAGTTGAAAAGAGTGCAAAATAGTTTTAAATTATAAAAATAGTTATAAATATTTCAAAGAAAAAAAAATTTGCCTCTAGGTTGTAATATCAGAATGAGGAGAGAATAAATCGGAGAATAAATACCACGATTATTATTCTAAATTATTATAAGTAATACTAATTATAATTATAATTTTTCTCATTATGTTTCTCATTATTTTTCTTCATATTATTCTAACCATTATTATATTAGCAAAAATGAAGAGTTGAAATTTATATAGTAATAATTGACAGCGATATCGTAATATTTAATTGCATCGAATTAGCTATATGTATGTGTTTTAATAGAAACATAATATATAACTGAAAAGGATTGGAAATATAGCTGTCATCGTTAAATATATTATTTGTGATTTTTTTTCGTAATTTTATTTTAAGTCATTTGTTATATTCTTTGGTATTGTAAAGCCGTTGTGTCTCGACTGACGGCGCGGCGAGTGGTGTACATATATACATAAATGCGATCTCTCGCATATTTCTCTATATATTTGTTCTCTCCTCTCTCAATATAAACATGAAAACTATCTGAAATAGCAATGTCAGGTTGTTCCTAATTTAAAACCATTCGTGGGTAATTTATACTTTTGTATGGTAAATACTCTCCCAAGTAGGTGATATTATCGTTTGTATATATATAAAGAGGGAATGATAGTGCTTGAGGGAGAGGAGAGGAAACTAGAATATTTGCACATTTCACCATGTCAAGGCTAGGTGAGTGTAACACTTTAAATTAACTGCTTAGCTATAAATTTCATTGTCTTCTATATCTCAGGCAAAATATGTATACAATTTTTGTTGCTTTTGTAATTAATCGCGAATTAACCTAGCTCTTTGATTTTTCTTTTTTAAAAAAATTCACTAATGGTACTATTTATCCAACCGTGATTTTAAATATCAATTTATTTACTAAAGAAGTTAATTTTATTAAAAATTTAAATCCGTTTATATTAATTGCCAAACTCTCGAAATTTAATTATAAATAATAATAGAATTACGAATATTGACAAACATTTTGAGTTTCAATAGAAAGGTGCTTTTCTCCACCTGAGAACGCCAAGATCGCCGCTAGATGTCAGTTCAGTTCTTTCCTGGAATTTTTACTATAATCTAGTGGTTCTCGTAGTTGACGTTCCCAAGTGGATAAATTAAACCGCCATTTTATCCCTCGAAAAATTTAACTAATTTTAAGTATTTCGTAAATTTTTTGACACTTTTAATATTATTTTTTATTTATAAATCCAGTCTGAGTTCTTAGGTTTAATAGTAATAACGTGATAGTAATTGTGTGGAGTAATAAGAAGAAAATAAAATAAATAACATTGTGAATAATAATTGTAGTAAAAGAAATTATGAGTAATAATTGTAATAAGATAAATAATGGTATTGGATAATAAAATAAATATTACGACGAATTCCAAATAAATACCAGATTAAATAAATATAAAAAGTGATATACAAAGTAAATTAAATAATATTTTGAATAATAAAATTAAGAATAGTGTAAGTACTAAAAAAATAAATAGCGAAAAAAAGTAAATAGTAAAATAAATAAAATTTCGAATAAGATAAATAATAGTAGAAAAAAATTAAATAAAATAAAATAATGTTTTGAGTAATAAATTAAATAATACTTTGAATAATACAATAAATAACAGTATGAAAAATAAAATAAATAATAAATTATTAATAAAATAAATAAAAGTATGAATAATAAGATAAATAATAATTTTAATAATAAGATAAATAATAGTTTGAATAATAAAATAAATAATAGTATTGGGTAACAAAAAATAAATATAACAACTTATTAGTTAATGATACTTTATATATATATATATATATATTCAAAGTGTAAAGTGTTTTATAATTTTTCCGCTCTCCCTCCCTCTCTCTTAGTCACTCACTCAAAGGAGGTAAAATTATAATAATTTGCAGGTTTATTAAAATCTCGACCGATTCAACGGAATTCGACGACGGCTTAATCGATCAGGTTAACGGCAATTGCGAAAGTGAATTAATTGCGTGTATCTCGTTCTTTTTTTGCGGGAGAAGGTCGATGGGCAGAACGAATTTGAACTCTCTTCTCGTATTATTTTTTTTCTTTTTCCTTCTAACGATATTCTTTGGACACAACACCTATTAATTTAGCCATGTGGCATTTTATTATATTAATTTGCCAGTCGTTTAAAAACACTTAATATGCCATTGTTTCAATGAATTTATGTTATTATTATTATTTTTATTATTATTACTTTTATTACTTTTATTATTTTTACTATTTTTATGATTTTTATTATTTTTACTATTTCTGTTATTTTATAAGAGGGAAACCTTTTAACTTTTCATGAGAAGTAAAAATGTTTTCACATGACAGCTAATCTTATCAAATATTTTAATTAACACAAAGCAGCAATTTTTTGTTACCATGTTTTTTTCGAGAAAAAATTATTTACGGATATATTGTTGATTTTATACTTGATATTTAATTATGTCGAAATATTAAATACTCCATTCACATTCTTGGAATATATCACAGAAACCCTCTGCGAAACGAAGGAATATTTCTTTGGAATATTTTGAATATATTCATTATGAATAATTTAGGAATATTCTTTTGGAATATTGTATGATTTTTTGGGAATATTCTTGAGAAAAAATCGAGGAATTTGATTTTGGAACAATGTATAAAAATTCCAAATATAAATATTCTCACTATGCAAATTTCTAATTATAAAAATATTCCAAACAAGTGTGAATGGGAATTTCACTGCTAATAAAAATTTATATATATGCAAGTTGATAAACTAAAAAAAATTACTTTAAAAAAATTACAACAATTATAAATTAGCAATTTACAGTAAAACGATCACTATCAGTGTGTTAAATTAGTTAATTTATATAATTACGTAACGAAAAGTAAAACTGACTGACTATATGTATTAAATAATAAAGTTCGCTTGAACCTAATTTGTAGTAAATCCATGAGTCGATAGTTGTTTCGATCGCGATTACGTTGTTGGAAAGTCAAGGAGCGTGTGAATCGCAGCATCCTCTCTTTAAAAGGGATATATTAAAATGGAAAACGAAGCAATCTCAAGTCAATGCCAAAGTAAACGCTTACGATTAGGCTTGGTAGCATTATTATTTTGACTTTATATAAAGTTTCAATTTAAAATTGAAGAAGATGCGCAATACTTTATATATACCTACTATATTGCACACCCATTATTGTGAAAGTGTTTTTTTATAACCCACATTGACTAATTTAAAAAAGCCAAAAAAAAAATTCAATGATTTCAAACATTATTCACAGGGATGGTACATTGCGATTAAGAGCCCACATTTCTCACCTCCCAAGGCGATTGGGTTGAAGGGTCATAAAATTTATTGACTTCAGAAAAAAAAATGTTGAAAAAAAATTCTCTCTTACCAAAAATACAGAAATGAGCCACTGATGCTTTTTTCTTTCTGCTTTTTTATGGGGTCATAAGTTACATCAATGTGGTACCGATAAACTGCAAGAAGAATGGACCTTTCTTTTCGAGAGATATTTTTCCTTCATCTTGTGAAATTCTCGTCCAACCTGTTCATACTTTTTTGAGTAATCAAAATCAAAATTTTCCACTTGAAAAAATTCGTTTTGAATATTGCTATTTTGTAATTTGACTTTTGATTCGATTTTAAGGTTGATTTTGACTTTTACTTGAAATTTAACGTTAACTTCGACTTTAAATTTGACTATAAAAACGAAAGGAAAAATCAAAGTAAAAGTAAAGTCAAAGTTCCTCCCCAGTTGGTACTCTCCACAGAATTTTTTCTCCAACTGAAGAAAATTATTCTCTCAACAGAATCCCTAGGTTATTTGTCATCGACATAGATATGTTTAAATATAGAAAGTTCCAGATCGCTTTTCCCTTTTTTTTCATTCACAAAGAAGGCCAATAGCAATAATAATAAAAAAAATGTAAAGAAAAAAATAATAGGACATAAGTGAGATGATGTTGAGATATCGTAGAAATCAAATACGATGTAACAGCATAAAGAGAGTTGCGGAAAGTTCGTGCTCTATTATGGGTGGAAATAAAATCAAAGACGATATAGGCACACATTTTGTTGAATAAATATATATATATATAGATGCGCGCACGCGGAGTCATTGTGGGAAAAGCATAAATCCTTTGGATGAACGTGGAATCAATGTGGGAATAGGTAGAATTCTTGTCGCGAGACTCTCTTTTCTCTCTGTGTGCAAAGTCACAGAGTCCCATCGTAATACGATCGCGTCGTGATAAAGGGAGCCGATCGCGCAATAGGGCAACTCCTCTCGTATGAGGAAAGATTAATGACAATGTACGTAACTCAATTTAAACAATAAAAAAATTTATCTTGATCGATCTTTTTTTCAATCAACAGAGACTTATCGCTTTTAATTACGATCTTTCTTTCTATGGTTTTTTAGTTTACAACATCCATTTTTACTTTTTCAAAGTGTTTTATTTTCCAAATACCAAATTTTTTAGTATCTACTCAATTAAACATTTTTTAAATAATAAAAAAGTAATTTGTTACTTTAATTATTAGTTTACAGTAACGGTAAATTTAATAATATAGAAATAATTTATGCCATATATAGAAATTTTGAAAAAATCAAATACTATAAAAAAAGATGCAATAGATAAGAGGAAATATAGGCGAAAAGTATTTTGATACGAGTTACGAGCACGAAGGCATCCGCTCAGGCAATGAGGACCACTTGGCTTTCGGTTTCCTTTTATATGATTCAGGATCCCCTCCAGTCGCCTAACGCGCGAGAGAGGGGATGCACTGTCTGTCATTGGCGTTCACGCGCAATTAATGCACGGCGCGTGGGCTTTCTGCGTCAGTAGCTTCTTTTATAGTCTAAAAAATATTTAATTAAATATGTAAATAAAAATATTTTATTGCAGTATTAACATTAGTTAATTAGTAATTAATTATAAAACGCTAAATGCCATAGTAAAAAACTAATAAAACTTTTTTGGACATTTTTGTTACAAAATAATTAAAAAGACGGTTTCAACAAAAGGCGAATAGTATTATATATTAATAGTAATAAAAAAATAATAATAATAACAAAATAAAAAATAGTAAGTCAACAAATTCACACTAAAGAAATAATTTGAGAATTTATATAAAAAAAATATCTTAAGCATTGTTTCGGAGGAATATTAGAAGGGGGACCGAGAAAAGAGTCTCGGAAACACCCCGCACGAGAGTAAAATGCACATAAATCTCCGGGGACCATTAGATTGCGTAAAGTGAGCGATTTTTCTTTATATATTTTTTCCTTTTTTTTGCAGTGTCTATTTCTTTGTCCGCCTCGTCAGTTTGTGTGTTGGCATGAAAGAAAACTGAGGGCAGTCGTGCCGCAAATAAGAAAATCGCGCTGAACATACAGATGCACACACATATACAGTGAGAGAGGGAGGGAGGGAGAGAGAGACGGCAACTTACGCGAAGAGATGCAAGCATGAAGCAAAAACGGTGTTGCTTGGGCGTGGTCGCGGTGGCCCTGGAATGCGCTCACTTTCACCTGCGCACACGATAGCACAAGGTACGTATGTTTCTCTACTTACACGACTTAAACCCCATCCCTTCCCCCCTCGTTTTTAAGTGTGTGTGCTTACATACACTTGTAGAAAATTTTATTCTCCGCGCACTCAAACTAATACATTCAAAACACTTATAATCTTTGTCTTGAATATACTTACCTACCGGGTGACGTCTCTCATTTTGCAGAAAAAAAGAAAGACATTGGGAAATCAATAATAAAAAAAAACGAAAATATTCTTTTGTCCAGGTAGTGCGTTCTTTCAATTTTTAATATTGTAATTATTAAAATTCAAATTATAAACGAAAAATTCAATAACTTCTCAATAATTCCTTTTCATTTTTTTGCGTTTTGAAATTAAGGTTGATTTATACTTGACTATTGTAGACCATAAAGTGAACATTTAAGAAATATTTATAGTTTAATTAAAAATTTTATTGTAAATTTACTCTTTAAATCTGAATTAATAAGACGTTACTAATGAAATAACGCTACGTAGTTTCTGGTATTTCTAATAATTATCAGAGGAAAGGATATTAAAATTGTGTGTAAATTTAATAAAACCGATTTTATTGTCTATTCAATTAGAAATTATAATACTATCGAACAGTCATAATCGAGAAATTATATTTTCAAAATTTTTCAGCTGAGAGTTTCTTTTTAAATTTATATCATCTGATTAGACAATTAATTTTAATCGAAACAAAAAAATTTGTTTATTGGTTTAAAAAATTATTATAAATATATTGATACTTTGACAAACCCCTGGGACAAAAAACAACTTTTTAAAAGTTTTAATCAGATCGTGAATATTATAAAGTTTTTAAACTTTTAATTAAATTATTAAAAAGAAAATATTCTTCAGGTATTTTGTATTTTCTGACGTAAGAAATTAATAATCTCGAGATTATTAATTTTTAGTGAATCAGAATAAAAAAATAAAATTAGATTTTTTTTCTAATTGACTAGAAATTAAATTCTCGACTTAATGGGTAAAAAAAAAATTTTATCACAATTTTTAATATAGTGTGAGTTGAACGCTCAAGCTGCTACCGATCTGTCATCTTCGTTACGCGTGACTCATGGTTCAGTGAGTCCGACATTAAATCCGCTAGTCGCGAGAATAAACAAGAAAAATGCAAAACCCACTCGCTCTTTTACTTTTACGCGCGATACCGGCTCCCTCGGTGTAAGTGCAATTAGAAGTTATCGAATATAAACTGGACCTTCGCTGAAAGGAATATTGCACTAAATCATTCTCGGGGCGTGTGCGCGCAATAAAACTTTCAAACACATAATAGAAATATTCAAATTTTAAAAATCTTCAAAAGCAAAAAAAATTAGGAAAATAGGCTTGTTAAATTTTGTAACATTAGTAATTTCGTAAAGGGAACAAGGGGGGTATTGAGAAATATAGAATTTTATTTTTACTTCACGGGGATTTCATTTTGTGAAGCAATTTTATCTATAGGGGGTTTGATTTTAGGTTCGTTCCTCTCTCTCCTCTGTTAAATGTTACGTAGTATAAGACGAATCCGTTTTTGGCGGTTGAAAAATTTATTTTTATTTATTTTTACTTCACGGGGATTTTATTTTTGTGAAACAATTTTATCTACAGGGTTTTCAGTAGCGAATGCCTTTAATGACTGACATCTTTAGAGACTAACGTCTCTTGTGATGAAAGTCTTTAGTGAAGAACGTCTTCAACAGTCAATACACCACAAACCATACCTGTCACACTGTTTTACAACCGTAGCGGTTACGTAATCGCAAACTGTCAGTAAATAACTATAAAAATTAATAAATACACAATGTAGTTATTTTAGCTTTTAGATTTATTAAATTTATTTAGTTCGCCAACTGTTGAATAAAAAAATTAAACAAAAACATGATTTTAAGTATAATTTGCATTTATAAAATCATCATTGAATTTGTAATTCAAAATTAAATACAATTGCAATAAGCGAATCTCCATTCATTTTGAGGTCGCGATAGCAATGAAGAGTTATATTTACCGGAAAAGAGAAAACTGGGAAGAAACTTGCAACTTGTACCAGATCGCGACAGAAATTTACGTGAACACGCTACTCGAGGTTGAAGAATTTTAATTGACCAATGAAAGAAACAAGAATACTTCGATTTCTGATGAAGACAGAATGCATTTAGGTTTATTCTTTTTTTTATTGTAAAAATAATAATGATTAAATAGAACTCTCTGCGTGCATGTGAAAGTATAAAACATTGCATTTTGTTTTCCCGTTGAACAAGGATGAAGAGAGGAGGTCAATTTGATAAGACTAAGGTCACATTTTGCACACGTATCAAAATGAGAAAGTTTCAATAATGTACGTTGTTTAATATATTGGAAAACGAGATTATTATTAAAGATGCGTTTAAATACTACCGGTTCTTATAAATACCTGTTAATATGTCAATATACTGAATGCTGTTATTTTATATTTTAGTAAATTAATAATTAACATTAATTTTATCGATTAAGATTGAAATACAATTTTTTTGGAAAAATTATTTTTATGGAAAATAATTTATGAGATGAAAAGTTTTTTTAAGTAGAAGAAACCGCACGACAGTGGGAAGATGAAATTAATGGTTTGTAGTAGAAAAATCCGTTATGGTCAGACACATTCAAGACACTCGTTTTTGCAGAGTTCAAACTTTATGTTTGTTTTAACTCATAACAATTAATTACTGTTGTGCTGTTATGTTTACTGTATATTGAATGTACCTGTTTGCATATTACTGCCAAGTGTGCAATTAATATCAATTGCAAATGCATTTGATTAAGTTCCAATAAAATACAATGTGTTGTGTGTGTTTAAATTTCTGTGACTGTTTTCAAGTTACAAGGAACATTATTTTAACTGCTTTTAAATATAACTTTGGTTTTGGTGAATAAATTCTTTGCTGACGAGAGTCTTTAGTAACCAATGTCTTTAGTAGCTGACGCTCTTAGTGACTGATGTTTTTAATGACTGGTGGCTGAAGTGATTGATGAACTTTTATAGTGATTGTCGAATTTTCCAATTGACGCTTCAAGTAACTGACACTTTTGGTATTTGACACCTTTGGTGATTAAAGTTTTTGGCGATTGTGGTGTTTAGTGACTTCACTTTGGTCTAGTCCCTCTTTCCTCTATTAATTGTTACGTAGTATAAAACGGATCAGTTTTTGATTGTTAAATGTTGATTCTAATCTAAGTTTAGTAATTAACATTTATAGTTGTTGATGTCTTTAGCCATCAGCGTCATTTGTGACGAATGTTTATAAAGACTGACGTCTTGTCTTTAATAACAAAGTCAAAAATAAATAACAATTACCAAAATATAAGAAAGCTGAAAATAAATAAATTTTAAACTAAAGTTAAAAACTCATTAACTTGATAACGAATAGTGTATATTCCCGCAATTAAAAATAATTCACATAAACTGTAAAACTTCACAGTATTACAATTAAGCATAAATGATTCTCCACTCATATCTGATACAATCAATTTTTTCTTTTTTTTCTTTGCTTTTTACAACTTGAACTCTCGAGAAATTTTCGTGAAATTAATCACAAAACTAAAAAGGCATGCCGCGAAAAAAAGTGTCTTAATTTGTGTTTACATTAATCGTGCAATTAACGCTTGTTTTTTACACGAGCGTGTAATGTCGATGCATTAAGATTGTGTGTATATACATATACGCAACGAACGATATTTCTCATGGCGTCTGCTTTGCGCCCTGAAGTAATATAAACGCTAACCATATAATTACAAAGGATACTTGCGAAATTCATCGTATATGAAAAGTGAAATGTAAAAAAAATGTATGTATATATATAACGTTTAACGGGAGATGAGGGGCGTGTGCATTCGCTTTGAAATTATTATATTGAGAACAGGTTTTGGACGCGCCTCACGTAAATCCGAGACGACCTGTTCAAAGAGTTTTGGCCCCCCCTTTTTTGAATTTTTGTTGTTGTTGAGCGCACGGCTTTAATTATCTCGTGTGCGAAAGTCTTTTTTACGCACGAGTATTGAGGAAGGCCACGGTTTCTTGTCGTGCAAACTTATTTATTATTATAATAATATTTAAAAGCGAAACACCTCGCCCTTTTATGAATGCCAACCCGGAAAATACAGAATGCGCTGGACCAATAAATTGATTGTATAGTGAAATTTATGGGGGTTGAGAGAGTAAAGTACTTCGAATATGTTACAGGCACTATAACGATAACACTCTCTGATCAATTCTGAATCGTTTTGCTCTCGTCTCTGACACCTACTCACATCACGAATTCAAAGACCCAACCTTTTTCCATCCCATTGCTTCCTTGTCAATTGATTCTGGCCACTTTACACCCACCTTTGATTTATTTTTATTTTCCTCGGAAAAATGTATTTATAATTTAAAGATAAAACTTTTTATCTAAAAGGTCAAAAATTTTTTCTGATCGGGTTTGTTTTGTCTATGGTTTAGTTGCTTAATTATGTTATGTTAAGTAGTAGCTAAAATAAATTGGTGATTATCGACGGTTGATAAAAGCGATTATTGGGTCTGTAGGTAGTGGGTAAAGTAGATTGCTGTTATAATCGACAGTCGGTAAAAACATAAGCCTAAAGAAACTAAACCTTTTCAACCATAAAAAACGGATCCGTCTTATACTACGTAACAATTATTAGAAGAACTGTCCCAAATCAATAGTAAATAAAATTAGCATTTAAATTTTTTAATTGAATATTAACTAATAGACTTCTTAGTAATTCTATTCTACAATACATAAACATCGTTTATTGTAATTCAGCATATTTAGTGTAACACAAGAGTGTAAATTTAATATGAATATGTATTTTCTTATATTCATTCAATGAAAATTAACCTCAGCTGAATCAAATTAACCTCTTACATGTAAACTTGTTTATTTACTGGAGATAAAATAGATAATAGAGGATCATTTAAGGCTTTCGATTTTCATACAAGTAAGTTTATAATACACTTTCAAATATTGAAGCTCTCTAAGTGCCTCTCCTTCTTGTGTCACATTATATAATACAGAAAATTTCAAATTAAAATTATGATTCAAGCTAACGAATGAAAATTTATTCTACTTTCTTTAAAATTACTTTATTCATACACGGCGCTGTAAAATTATTTGTTCATTGAGCTTTACTTATTGTTATAATTGCCCTTATAAACAATCTCTTCCGCTTACGTTAAGCTTGATAAATTTCTTTGGCAATATTCCAAAAAAAGGAACGTAAATTAAATACATGATTTATTAAAATTGAAAAACATTTTCTTCGATAATTTTTTCTGCTAAGAGAATAAATAGAGGAAGAAACTGCAAAAAAATGTTAATGAGGGGAGGGCAAATTTATTATTATAAAGAATAGAGCATTTGAAAAATTGTTTAGAAAGGGATGAGAGAAATATTGGAAAAAATTAATTGCTTATCGTTTTGTAAAATATAACATGTGGAACGAATAAAAAGCATATATATGAAGTAAAATTAATGACTTGTGGATATATAGATTTTCAGAATTATATGCTTTGCGTGGGCAGTAGGTTGAAATGTTGTAAACTTCATTGATGAAATAGACCCATCGATTTAATCTACAGCATCTTCCAGCTCATAATGTTCAATCTGTCAGAATATCCTTTCCATCGATCTTTATCTACCTGGCTAATGATATTTCTAGTGAATCAGGCAAGCAATAGGTAAAACAATGTTATTTTCCCCGAGATAAGATTATTTATCAATTTTTACTCGTATTTCAATATTAATTTAATATTTCACTTCAAGGCACTTTTCTCTGATAGTGTGTATCTTCGGAACAATTTTATCTTTAACTTTTTTAACTCCCAATTGTTAAATTTTGAATTACCTCCCCGTTTTTCTTTATTTTGAAAAAAATTTTGTTTAGGTAGTAAATTTTGTTAAGGTAGTTTAAGTAGTAAATTCTTCGCGGCTATGGATCCGGGATCGAAATAAATGAGCTCATAACAAGTAGAGAATATTATGAGATCCGGATAGAGAGCAAAGGACGTCGTCAGGTAGTAAAATAATGATCAGAATGGCACGGTATTCAGATTTAACTATTGATAAGCGCCATAATACATCCATATCTCACAGTGAAGGCACTTGTGGATGAGCACAGTAAAAAGGGAACAAAACGACTGTTGGCATTCCGCGGCGTCTTATCTCTCTTCCTACAACGATTATTATAACAGTAGGCCTCGAGTGGGGCATAAAGGGGTCCAAGTCAGGGCGTCTCCTGCAATCATAACGGTATCTTCACAGCTTCTTGAATCCTTCGCGAATGTCATAAAGTTAAATTCCTCTTCTACATTGTAGAAAAATTTAAACAAAAACTGTTCTAAAATACCCTTTTCTCTAATTCGGTCAAAAGGGTTATTTTTTATTTCAAGATTCATTGTAATTTTTTATTCTCTGTCGAAAAATACCTGTCACTCTGTTTTACAACAAACAAGTTATATAATCACAAACTGTCAATAAATAACTAAAAATTAATAATAATTTTTGTAGCTTTTGATCTAAGGATGTAGTTCAATTCTGGTTTAAAACTACAAGAGTCCTATACGACTTTACACTTGCGCTTTAACAACAAATTGAATTGTGCAGTATTTTTATAACTAACGGAATTTCCTGCAAAGTAGAAAAAATCCAACAACAAAGTTTATACATATATATATATTTCTCTTTCAAGGAATGTAACACTTGAATCCCTCCTGTGATTATTTCAACAGAACCAATCAAATGTATATACACTATATACACTTCTGGAAAATTATTCGAAGCATCCTTTTGCACATCTTCCAACTTACATTTCCAAGAAATATTATAAGAAATCATTTACGGTATTCACTTAACAGAAAACGGCAACAAATTGTTCTCTAATTTACAGGAAGAGAACTATGAACAACAAAATGACTACTATAGCTTTTGCAGATAAATTTTTCAAACTACCACCGCTCACAATCATCATATATTTGTTAAGAGTTTTTCGTGAAAAATAAAGTTGAGTATAAATATGGTTGAGATGAGACAGTAGAGAAGTATGGAATGTTTTAAGTTAATTGGTATGATGATAATATAATTGATAATAAAAATAATAATAAGTAAGGTGATTATTTCGGTGCGGAAACATGCGAGAGAGAGAGGGGAGAGATGGAGAATATTATGCTTGAAGCCATCCTTGTTAGAGTATACGTTTTGAATAACTTCTAAGAAGCCGCAATAAGAATATTTCACTCCAATTATAATATGCTGAGTAGAAGAAATTGCCCATAAGTAACGAGGCTTATGATATTAAACACGGGGAATTAACGGTATGGAAGGACCCATAGTGTCAATGCAACTTCATTTGCATTTTCTTCTTTTTTTCAAATTAAAGGGGCGTGTGATATACGGGGAATAATTATATTTACTCTACTATATAGTAAATAGTTTATTTCATTCATATTTTAGCAGTGAATTAAATGCGAAATTACGCTGTATTAAGTACCTATCTTCAGGGGTATTATTAATAAGAATTAGAAGACATAATTTTTCCCCCACAGAAGAATTTTTCTTTTTTTTGTAGATTTTCTATTGAAACTAGTTTTGTTTTTTTCTTTCTTTCAAAACGAATTTTTTTTTATTTTGTGTAATAAATTATCCTCAAGTATAATTGGAATGGTGACGAATTTACGGAAAATTAAAAAAATGTTTATCTTTAACTAGCAATTAATTTTTAAATCACATAAAAGTGAATTTGTTCAATTAGACAATGAATTAAAAAATTTTATTTGTAATCACAATTATAAAATCGAGAAAAATACAAACAATTTGAGATTCAATATAAGGACGCAATTCTCCGCATGAGAACGCCAAGGTTACCGCTAGATGGCACTTTAGTTTCTTCTTGGAATTTTCACTGACAACTGGTGGTGACCTTGGCGTTCTTAAGTGGAGAAATTGAACCTCCATTCTATCTCAATTAAGTTTTTTAATTTTTAAATTAATAGTAAGAATAATTTTTTTCAGTAAAAACTTCCATTAACTTTTTCAATTTTTATTTACAATATTTGACCTTGAATTTTAAGGTTAAATTGAAAGATAACAATTTCTAGTATTTTATTTCTTATAGAAATACTAGAGGCGTAATTAGTTGAAAAAATATAAATTTTGCACTTGAGTATAAAGAGCAAAAAAAAAAAAATTACCAGGGGCGTAAGTATTAAAATACGTAAAAGGATATTAATATATTGAACTATAAGAATTATGCTTAGATTAGTTTTGTTTATGTAGTGAAAAACTATAAAAATGAGAAAAAGGAATTTTACTTGGATTAAATAAATAAAAATCTAGAGATAATGATCTTTTATATGACTAATTCAGTGTAATCTGCAGTTGTGAATAAATAATGAGCACATATCGTTATGGAAACTGCAGAAATAAAAACCCATCAATCAGTTCCGACCAATTAAATGTGCGCTTGGTGCTAATTTGTCACATATCAAAGAAAGATTACTCTCATATTATTGTATTTATCTTATTAATTTCTATTCATTCATTCCAAATGCAATTATTTATTTGAAAAAAAATATTCTCTCGAGCTCTTTATAGTGTCATTTTCTTTATTAATAATTACGAGAATATTTACTAAGTTTACAAAAAACAAAATTATGGACGATTTGTAGCACCTTTGATTTTTTTAAATACCTTTTCTACGAAGAATTTTATCAGAATTTTTGAAAATAATATTTTTTAAAAATAGTTTTATTGTCTTCAAGTGAAATTTTATTTAGAAAATTGACATTATACAATTTTTACAAACAAATTGTGTCATTTTTTAATTTTTAAAGAAAATTTATTATTTTACAAGAATTTGCTTTAAACCTTGGAAAATAATTGGATATTTAAAATAATTTTTACAAAATCGGGCAGAACTTTCGTTTAAAGTGGAAATTATTATAGATTGGTGAAAAATTGGGAAATTTTCTCAGAAAGTCAGGTAGGGTGAGAGAGAGAGAGAGAGAGAGATGAGTCAGTTGGCGTGTTTAACGAGCGTGTTTAATGACAAAAAAAGAATAATAAAATGGAAAAAAGATAAGGTTGACTCAAGTTCTGTCGGACGAGTGTAAACAGCAAATTAATTAGTGTGAGCTCCCATTATGTGCGAAGAGAATATAACCAGTCACGAGAGTCGCAAGTGGTTTGTGGCTCTTTTGTAAGTTGAATACGTTTACAAACGAGCTTATATGTGCTTATAAGCGCACGTAAGAGTGACTATCTTCAGAGAGGCATTGGAATACGCCTAGACCGGTCCCCCCGGCACAGCACTAATATGGACTGTTGCAGAAGACTCAACTCGATCAGTGTACAGAAGCCACATTTCTTAGATCGATCTGCTTCTGTCTTTTCTTCTTCTCTTCCTTGTTTCGAACTTCTCTCGCTTCCTTCTTATTATTCTTATGTCATTTTTCTTTTCGTTCTCTTTCTCCTTCTTCTTATTTTTTCTTTTCTTTCTCCTTCCTCGTATTCTTCTCTTCCTTCTCGTTTCCTTGACTTTTTCTTCCTTTTCCTTCTTCCTCTTATTTTTCTTTTCCTACTTATTTATCGGCAGATTTGTTTTTAGAGAAAATGAAAATATTTTTGGATGTCCAGCAGAAAAATGAAAACTTCTTCTGCTAATAAACAAGAAGAACTGTGAAAATACCTTTAGTTGTAACGCAGGTTTAGTTCCTCATTCGTTCTCATATATCCTCTCTTTCCATTTCTCCAGATCGAGAAAGAAAATCTTCTCGTTTCACTGCTCACAGTAAACACGCTTCCGTGAGGGAAACCGCTTCTTGTTTTATCTTCCTATTCGGGTAAAGAAGAGGCTCATATTGAATAGTGACAGTGGAATTTCATCTCTTTAAAGTCAATTAATAAACTGATGTCTTTTTTATTCGCCAATCTAACCGGTGTACGGGAATTTAATTCTCGAGATACGTTAATTTTCCCCTTTGCAACAAACATTGTATTTACTCGCTCGTAAATTTATTTTTTTCCCTTCTTTTCTTACTTTCTTCACAAATTAGATTAAATTCAACTAAAATGTTAATTTTTATTTTTTTTCGCTAACTTTACATTCTATTTGAGTAGTAATTTAGGGAAAATAATTTTACCAGATAATTTTTGGTTCTGAATTAGTAAATTTTTACCAATAAACAGGTATTTCTTCCAATTTATTAGTAAATTTTATACTAATTCAAAAGCAAAAATTTAATTTTATATTTTTAATAATTTAAGCACTAAGTTTCAATTAGTAAATATTTTTACCATTCCAAATTCGGAGAGTACAGTAAAGCTTGCAATAATTTTTTAGAAAGCTTCCTGCTATCTGGGAATAATTTTTTTCTCCAATTCTCATAATTATTTTTTTCTCCCTTCATTTTTTTGTGCGCACATTAAGGTGTAAAATACTTTCATAGAATCGATAAATTTCATTATGTGTCGATACAATTGAAACAAGTTATCATTAGCATACTGATCGTATTATTATTGAGAATTATAGAGAATTTTTATAGCCATTCATTAAAGTGTATTGAGGTATATATACAATCGTTGAGGTAAAATTGCAACGATTAATTTACTACTCTTCCAGTAATATAAAGACAGCTTCGCATGTCAAGAATGTTCTCAAATATGATAATGAGTGTGCACAAAGTCCCAGTTCTCAACACTTCTTTTTTTTCTTTTTTTGTTTCTTGATCTCTCTCTCTCTCTCTCTTTCTCTTTCTCTCTTATTCGTCCCTTTCGCATTTAAGAGTAACATGTTCGCGTCAACGAGTTTACTGTCATTTTCATTCCATGCTGACGAAGCGTGAATCTCTTTCGCACAATTTTGAAATCAAGCATAATAGCGTAGCAAGGAGTAAATTAATGAATTTACAGAATGAATTTTTTTTACTTCTTGATGGAAAAGAAAAGAAAACTTTTTTTATAATCGGAATTTTTTTTTTAATTTGTCTTTTTAATTTTCTATATTTTCTTCATTTCCGTTATTATCTTCATTTCATTAATTTACTTTATTCTCTTTTTAAACGTTTAACAAATAAAAAAATAAAGTTAACAGAAAACTTTGAAAAAAACGCCTTACATAATTGAAAAAAATCCACGCACCTATATTTATGTTAATTTATTTAAATCCCGCGTCTGTGATTGCGCATTGAAATATTATTGATAACGAAATTTGCGCATCAGAAATTGAGGAAAAAAGAAAAAAGTGAAAATGAAAGAATAATCGAGAAATACAGATTCACTGATAAATATATCGATATAATAAATCCTGGCAGATTTATCGTCATTTATGGACGTACATCATATTAATTATATAAAATTTATGAAAAAAATTGAAGAATCCAAGCAACAAGATTCATTTTCTTGTCACCGAAGATTAATTGTTCCCTGCATCACTTTAAATCTTTCAACTGTGTAACTCGTTCACATTGAGCAAGAGATTTGTCTTCTTCCTGTTTTTTTTTTGTTTAATATCAATAATTCTGTATGCGCAAGCAAAATTGAATAGAAATTGCAAGAGAAAAAATGATTTATTCATAATATTAGTTTGCGAAGGAAAATTAATTATTTATACTTATTCATTTAGGTCTTTATCCTGCTGAATTTTCATTCGTTTTTTTATTTATTTTTCTTTTCTTGAGTTTTAAGTTTTTAAGTTTTTTAATTTGCTTTCGTTTTGGTTCTTTTTTTCACGTATTTTTTATTTTCGTTAGTTCTTTCAGTTTTATTTAAACTTCTTTAGCTTTTTAGTTTCTTAGGTTTTTTTTGTTTTTTATTTTCTTATTTTTTTAGGATTCTTATCAGCTAATTTAATTTTGATTTTAAATTAATACTTTTGCTTTCATTTTGAAACTCTCAAGTTACTTTTAATAATAATATAATAGAAATAATCTTCTTCGCTCAATTTTTATAGTTAAAAACAAAAAAAATTGAAAATTGTCTTAAAAAACAATTTTTTCACTAAAAATAAAAATTGTATTTTATGGAAAAAAGATAATAAAGTTAAGAGCCGCAAATTTCTCATTTTGGAGAGTGAATATATTAGTTTAAATATATATAGCCACCTAGTGATCGGGATCGTTGAACCCACTTTGTGTGAATAAGGCGGAAAATCTATACGCTACCTGGTTGATCTAGTTTTGATATTTTTTTCCCTCTTCTATTTTTTCTCTCTCTTTCCTTTTTTTATTTCTTCGATGAAAGTGAAGACTCTCTCGGCAGCGCGCGTACGTGCAAGGATCCCTGATACTGGATATGTCGACCTCGAAAGTATCGAAAGTAAAGTTTATATACGCGGGGTTTTAAAAAAGAAACAAAACAAAAAAAAAGAAAAAAGGGTGGGAGTCTTAAGGGGAGACGGGGGATTAAAGACTGCGTCTCTGTGAAGCGAAAAAATCTGACACTTGGAAACCGCACCTTAAACGTCCATCTTCTTGATGAAGGTTTCGAAAGAGGTGAAACGCTCTTCCAATGCGCGTCAAACTCGAAGGATTCAGACCAACTTTTAAACTTTAGTCACGGTCCAGGAATTATCATTAATTTGCACCTTCAACATCTTCTTGCTAATTATATTTTATTTATACGTTATTCTTTCCATAAACATATACATATGTTTTCAAATATATTTACAAAGATATATAATCCGTAGACAGATGTTATAAATATATTTAATTATACATATTTTTTATTGTCTTGTAAATTTTCGTTGGTAACAGAATTTTTAAGTTGATTCAATTTTTTTATTCAAAACTCCACCATGTTGGAACCGTCATTTTTATTTTGAAAATATCTACTATTACGTTTGTAACCAACATTTTCGATACATTTCGATTTATTTCAATTTGCACCTTTTCTCGAGCAAATTCAATCAATCAATTTAGTTTAAATTCAAAATTTTCATTCCTCTAAATCATTCGAAGATTGAGTTAATATTTGAAAATAAAAAAAATGTTGAATGTTTTAAAAAGATAATTATCTTTTTGTTTCGGGTCAGTAAGCTGTGAGTCGTATAATGTTTGTTTTCCTGTGTGTGTTATAATTAAATATATATAAATGAAAGAAAATTTAAATTTATTTCGTAATGGTTTACGTAATTTTTTAACATAACTCAACGAGATATATTTATAAATTTTTCTTTTTAAAAAAATATTATGATTGCGATATAAAATTGTAGTAAGGTAATACAGATTTATATTACACATACATGCGTGACTAGATGAGGTTAATTCGCGCAGTTAAGGAATTATGCGAACGCAGTTTCCGGTGCTCTTGTTGCCCCATTGCGTCAAACTTCTATTTGATATGGTCATAATATAAATTCTATCCCATCCTGTATTATAGAAATTGTAACATCTTTTTATTTCTCACTCAATTTTCCATTTCGAAACATTATTTCTCTATGTACGTATGCAATTCATTTTAATTTATAAATCCGATTGGTTGGCAGTTTGACTTGGAGGTTTAATTTTTAGGATTATTTAGTTTTCTTTCTTTTTATTGTTTCATTCAATTTAATGTTTCTCAAGTTTAGGATTTTTTTAGTTATTTTTAGATTTCCTACTTTTAGTATGGACTGACTAAAAGCTTCTTTAGATGTTTCCTTTTAATTTTAACTTTTTTCAGTATTTTTAATTATTTTTTACTTTTCCTTCTTTTTCAATAGTTTTTAGTTTGATTACTAAATTTATTGTACTCTTTATTATGAAGAAATTATTTTTTTCTAATTATTTTTGAGTTTCATTATTTAAAAAATAATTATAAGGTACGGAATATCAAGATTTTGTTTTTTATTTTCATTCATATTATTAAAATGAATGACTTACAACAACGGTATGCGATGAATATCAAGTACAGGTAACATCTCAATTTAATTCAATCGTTTAAGAATGAAAGTCATTTTGTTGCACTGTATATAGAGAAATAATATTCTCTCCAGTTGAGTATTCTTTTCTTCTTATTTTCAACGTTTACGATTTTCAATTGTTGCCAATTTATCATGAATATGAGTGTACAATAATATTTAAAAATAATTTCAATATCTTTAGATTGATCTTACTTTCAAGTGAATTTAATTTAATAATCTTGTGTCTCATTTTGTTATTCTTAGAAAAAGTTTTAGTTGGAAAAAAAAGTTGCGAATCAACATTTTGATACATTTTTCGTCTCAATTTGATATCGTTGGCAAAACTGTGATAATAGTTAACTTTAATAGAGCGTTTCATGCAATAATTGTCAGGATTAAATTATTTTTATTTAAAAATCAAATTTCGATGAAATCGTCAATAAAAGTTGGCACCTTTTTTTAGATTTGTTAATTCGTTTTAAAATGAACCGTTTATGAAGTAAAATTACAAGTCACAATCGTCAGGGTTTCTCTTTGAAAGAGAAAAAAAATAAGAGAGACGAAGAAAAAATACCAAGTCGGAAGGTGAACCCAAAGAAAACTAGAAATGTAAGTCAAGAGAGTGGATAAGATAAGAGGCTCTGAAGGAGACAAAATTAGATTTCACTTCTCCCGAGTTGAATTATTCTGAAGCTAAAAGTGAAGGAGATCAACTGGACCAGCGCAGCGGAGGCTGATCTAATTGAAGTTGTTGGCTCTCGATGGCTTCTAGGCTGGCGAACTCTCTGCGCGCACGCGGCAACATCTCGTTTGCGAGGGCAATTGTGGGCGGGGTGGTCCAGAGAAAGCCTCGTCGCAACCTCTCCAAGTGCACTTGGGAGCGCTATTGCGCTGATTGTGAGTGTATTTTGCGGCAGTGCGGCACTGCGCCGCTACATACAGAAATGGTCACGCACACCGTTCACGCTCAATGCCTCATGCCACCGCGAGGCGTGTGCCGTTTTTTAACACTTGGCGAAACATTGCTTTAGGTCCCCCCACCATCACCCCCCTTTTTTATCGGACCAACGAGTTACTTACGGTCAACTCTATTGCCTCAATGTGCACTCTATGCATGTATGTATGTGAGAAAGAGTATTGGAGTCATTTAAATGTCATTACACCGGGCGAGAATGACGACGGAGCGGCGCGGCGCGGCTCGGCTCGGCTCGGCGACGACTAGGACGACGACCACGAGCGACCGGTTTTCGTTGACGTAGGTCGAACTCTTGATATACACACTTGGCTTCCATGAAATGCAACTTTCTGTGCACGCGTGTTCTGATTTGAATTTTTTTCAAATGCGGCTTTAAACGAGAACATCCTTTTCACTTTCCGATCTCAAGTCCACTGAATCCTTTTTTAGAAAGTTTTATTAGAAGCTTGAGTATTCAGCAAGGTGCGAGGGAAAGCATCTGGTTCTCGAGATTATTTACATACGTGTATTTTGTATGTAGATTTGCCTCTAAGTTGATGAAAAAGTACTGAGCCAGTATTTAACCAGTTTTGCATTTCCGGGTTTGGCAAAAGTAGTGCTGGAGGAAATTTGAATCAGTCTTGTAGTTTCAGACTTGTTTCCAAATGCATTTAAATTCTACGCCAGTTTTGAACCTTTCAAATCAAAGGATAAACTGTCCTGAGCCGGTGTTTAACCAGTTTTGCATTTCCGAATTTGTCAAACTAGTGCTAATGTCAATTTAAAAAAGTCTTGTATAGTTTCAGACTTATTTCCAAACCAATTTAGTGCTACGACAATTTTAAACCTGTCCATTTAATAAAAAACTGTGCTGAGCCAGCCTTTAACCAGTTTTGTAGAACTTGCAGATCGGTACCATGCCAAAACCAAAACATTCTTTTAATGTTTTTTTAAATTTAAAACAACTAGTTTTAAACATCTTTTGTATTGCCATGATTGACAAATTTGTCATCAGTCAGTTTTTACTGTCCTGATACAGTTTTGTCCCAGTTTGAAATCAGTCTTGAATCAATCTAGTATTATAGAGCACGATGAGATCCGAATAAAACAATACGAAATTTTTTTTCCATCTGTACTCGTGTAGAAATATCCGGATATTTTTCAAACTTGGCTCTAAACAGTTTTGGGTTGTCGAATAAAACACAGTAATGACCTGGCTTTATCGGGGCTTGAATAGGGCACAATTATATCAATTCTAGAACAGAATTAATCATTGTCTTATTTTTTTGTTGTTCTTCCTTATCCACTCTCTTTACTTTAATCAGTTTAAACTTAGTTTAGAACGACTTTTTTATAGCACAATTCTAAAAAGAAAAAAGATTCAGGTCAGTTTCATTAAAAAAAAATTTGTCCAATTTAATTAACTTCCTCAAAAAAAGACAGACCATTTATGTCAAAATTCATTAAAATTTTGTCCAATTAAATTAAAAGTTTCACAATTTTTAATTCATTTTAAAAACTGAATTCATTTACATGAAATTCTCATAAATTTTTCTTCTCTCTTTTAAAATACATTTCAATTGCCTCTTAAAGAGAAAGAAAAAATGATTTCTTGCTTGTTGGACAATAGAACGATTTATTGAATTTAATTTTTGAAAATATGTTTTCATAAATAATTATGGAATATTTTTTATGAGATAAACATTATTTTGAGAATATTAGAGTAAAGACTATGTAATTATTTGAACTTGAAGTGGTTGAATTTTGGATTAAATTTTTGTGTTTTTGTGACAGTTTACCAATACGGTCAATGTCCGGTATGTTAATAAGCAGTTATGTCTAAGAGGATGATGCCATTTCAGGATTGATTTTGTGAAAGGTTAAATTCAACATTGCAATGTCGAAAGAGAGGGTTTGGTCGTTAAATGTCTGACAGAGATTGAAGGCGTTGTCTGGCCAAATCTGGATCACGCTCAAGGTGTTGATGAGATGAAGAATAATTATCTTCTCTCATTCATCTAAATGGAATGAATAAAAATACTATAAAGAAAGCATATTATGAATATGTCCTACCATCTTGGAATGAAAATGATTATGAGCCGAAAAAAACTGTGGCAAAATACAATCTATAATTTCATATACTTAGTAGTATCATTCTTGTATATTATTTATACTTTCATTTGCAACACTGTGCAACTTTGTAGCAGTTGATTTGCAATAAGTGACTCCTAGTAATTATCAAACACATCTTATGTAATTTTTTCCCGTTGCTGTACTTTAGAGCAATGAAAGTTTCCTATCTGATCGTTTATCTGTAGACAATTTGTCAATTATATTTTACACGTCAGTTTCGTGAAACTAAATTCAAATCGCGTAAAAATCATAAAAATGGTATTAATTGGAAAATACTAATTTAAACGACTATAATTATGGGAGATAGTAATTAGATGCTCGGTGGTTATTATTATTGAATAGTAAGAAGGGAAAAATTGACTAGTTAGAAAATACAGATATGCTCTTAATAATTGCAACTGATCGTAATTACTTTCAGTGACTATAGTTCCTACTTATAATTATTATTACTTCCACTAGTTTCTACTTGTAGTAATTATTACTTGAAGTAGTTCCCAAAAATTATTTTTTTCACTTGCAATAGTTCCTATTTAATTAATACTTGTAGAATTTTTGCCCCAAAACTCCATTACAATTTAACGAAATGCATCGAAAAAAAATTGAAAATTGCCAAAGAATTTTTTCAAAAACTACGAAAAATAATTCAAAAAGAAGAATTTTAGTTAAAAATTCTACTAGTATAAATTAATTATATTCACTCATAGTAACGGTGACAACAATCAATACTTTTTCTCCTCCAAGAATAAACAATGAAATAAATTTCACCCTATATCAATATCAATGCGACGAATAAATTTCTTTGAAATTGAAGTGAAAAGAACAAAATGTTTAATGTTTACATATGGAGAATTGCATTTAAAGTAATTTCAAGGCAGGAAGAAAGCTCTTTAAATTAATGTAAGAGAGATATGTCCGATTATAGAGCAGTGCGCGAGTAGTTTCCCATCCGATAAATAAGTTTCCTTATTCAATTCTGTCAACAATCATTAACTTGTCGGGATTGTCTGTGAATCGAAAGTAGATAAAGTATTCGAGTATGGAGTCTACATTAGATATCGCGCATTCTATAACACGAAGAGTGGCTATTAAGTGACAATCGGCGCCGATCGTACCGCATAACCGATGGTCTCTCTTAGCGTTCCACATGAGTTTCGCAACATTCGTATGCTGCTTAGATGTTTATTATTTCAAGTCCCTCTCTACTTATGAATTTTTAATTTTTTTTTTTTTTTTTGTCTTCTTTAGTCAAAATCCCGAATGCTGAAAATCTCCAAAAATTCCAATCACTGAATAAGAAGCTAGAAAATTTAATGCATCTAAAAGTTCAATTCTGTAATAATTTTTATTAATAAAAAATTCTTATAGCTTATAAAATGATATACTGTAATATTTTTGATAGAATTGGGATTACTTTTGGACTCTGGAGACACAATTGTTAGACGATATTTGCATCGTGCTATGATAAATCTAATGACGATTTGCATCGATAATATTGAATTGCATTTGTGTGTCCAGTGTGTGTGCTCGAGTTGTCGTAAAATGTGAGGGCAGGGCGCGTGGCCGTATTTACTTTCACTTGCGCCTTTTCCCTCTTTACTCTTCCCTTTTTTCTTTCCTCTGTCTGAGGGGAACGACTTTGATCAGCAAAGCAGCCTTCACTTCAATGCAAGGGAGACATGAAGATAAAATTTAAAAAATTGCAGAACATAAAAATGATTCTATAATAATTCCAAATCGTGTCTGTACTTTTCCGCGAAAGGAAATAAGAACCTAATGAAGTTGTTGATCGATTGGAAAACAGTAGTGACGAAGAAATTAGTGTACTATTTACGAGCCTTCTATTTTCTTTTTTTCTTTCAAGTATATTGTAAAAATGAGTTGAATTTTAAAAACTTGCAAGCCGAAAAGAGGGTTTTTTCGAATTGCATCATTTTGAGAGAAGTCGGAAGGTAAAATCGTGGACAAATTAAGGAACTTGATTGTTTTGCCATACTATAATACTGCTTCATCTGAAATTGTATCCAGTCTATCCAATTTTAGCAATTCGAACAGTTCGAGCTGCTCTCTTTCGTAATTGGGCGTGTGTCGTGCGCATAATCTCTAAATGTCCCGCGAGCAGAATACCAACTTCAGTAAAATACCATTTTACTCAATTTACTTTAACAAAGTCAAAAATTTACTGCCTTTGGGATTAATTGACAGTAACTATCTGGACTTTTAGGTTGTAATTATTTGTCTTTATTGGTATTCGGAAAGTGATTCGAGGCATGATTGCAACGCCCTATTGGAACCAGATTGTGTTTTGCCATTTAAAAAGACATTCAAGAAAGAAGGAAAGAAAAGAAGTTTGGTAGTAAAGCAAAAAAAGAATAAAAATTCCTCTTTTTTCGTCTCTAGTTGATTGTGTTTTCGATTCAGTACAAGAGAACATTAAATACATCCAAAAGAAGAAAATCATATTATCCTCTCGATCCTTTAATTCTTGCAACTAGTTTTGCAGATTTATCTTTATAGTTACATGTTTCAAAGTGCTCCCACTTTTTGTTGAGTGGTCGACACGTAGGAGGGTTGAACGATATGATCTTCTCCTAAAGGAATATCTCCTTCCAAGCTTCCGAGTTGGAAAGTATATAGTAGAACGGGCACCATGCGGAGAATAGCGATCTCACTATTCTCGCTGTTGGATCATCAACAATTTTTACTCTTTTTCCCCCTTCTCTCTTTGCCTTAACATTGAGAGCTTTCTATAAACTTGCAGAGACTCAGTGTGGGCAGATGACGGATTGGATCTTCGAAAACCTCATTTTATTACTTGACCATCAAGTTAAGACCACGCCACATTCTTTAGACGATTATTATCCTACTTTCCTCAGTTTATTCTCTTTTCTTTTTTCTTAATTATTTTTTATTTATTGGTCAGAAATTATTTTCGCCCTTCTTGAATTTTTATTCTTTCTAAAAATTGATAGATTTTCAAATCCATACCTAATTTTGTAGAAAATATGTTTTTGTATCCATAAAAAGTTGATTTTGATCTAATTTTAATTTCTAATCTCAATTTTTGAAATGCTTCTTGACCCTTCTATATTTTATAGACGAGAGCAACCTACGCATCCTGTGTAGGTACTTGACTCGTGAAAGCAAACTTAGTATCATACGAATGCTAATTAAATTTATGCATATGAATATTGGAAACTTATTCCTATTGGTTTATGAATTAACTAATCAATTTAAAATGAAATTGAAGTCTCGATATCTGAAAGAGGGAAAGTGGTTTTAATGCGATGAGTTTAAGTACCAATTTCACGTTCGTTATAACTAGAACTGCAATTCCGGAAAGCGAATATCTTAATACTTCGAGTTGTGAATTTAGAAAAAAATAAAATACTTTTCTCAAATGATGCATAAACCAATATTCAGCGACTGATAAAAGAAAAGCGATTACTGCCCGAGAAAAATATTACTAAACCTGGTACTAAAATAACAACAAAAAATAATAATCTGGTGAAAGTAAAATGATTATCCAAAAAAATCGAAAGAATTTGATTTCAAATTTGGAACATTTCATTCAAACAAAAAAAAACTAAAAAAACATTTAGTATTTCGAGCACATTCGCCGGAAATCAATCTGAAATCACGATTTTAATCGGTAACCAGGAAATCCAAAGATCCTGTAAGCGAGGAAAACACGAAGCCATGAATTCCCGAGGGCATCACGTTCGACGAATGAAGGAATAGAACAACGACACTGCCACCCGCCAGGAAAGTCGTGGATAGCTTTAAAGTAGATACTGCTAAGGTAATCGTCGTTGTCCATTCGTAATGGTTCGTTCGCAACGGTTCTCCAATGGTGGTGAACGTGCGACGCTGGCACGTGCCCCAATGTAACTCTTGACTTTATATATTGAACGATTGGTCTCGTTCCTCGCGTTGACGCCTTTACGTCACGAGCCTAATTTCAATTTCATTAAAAATCACTTCTGGAATTTTCTGCAAAAAAAATTGGGATTTTTCACGAAAAATATAGTTGGAAAATACATTCTTGAGGGAAATAGTGAAGAAAAATGTGGAAATTATTTTTTATTCTTGAAATTAGAGTCATGCCACGATAGAGCCATGTTTGGGACCGAATCAATAGTAGAATCAATATTCTACCAGTTTTACCACCTTTTTTGTTATCATGATTGTCAAATTAGTGCTATGCAAGTATTGAAGCAGTTTTGACCCAGTCTTACCCCATTCTAGGCCAATTCTAGAACCAGTCTTGAACTGACTTTAAACCAGTGTTGTATTACCGAAGTTTGGAAATAAATATTAAGCCAAATTTGAGCCTTTTTAATTCCAAACTTGTCGGAATGGAACAATGCCGCATGATTAAACCAGTCTTGTACTAAAATTGATGCCTACCTAAAATTTTATTAAATTTATTTCTTGAATTATAAAGAAACTTGTTGTATATTTTTTGGGGTCGTTAGTTACAAGCATAAGGTTAGATTTCGAAATGGTGTGCGAGTGAGAGCTAAATATTTTGAGATGACCACTTCTCAATGGGTGGTTCGCTCCCGATATTGCCCCGAAGGCTTCAAAAAAATTCCCCCTATCATCCACATATATATAATTAACAAACTGCTTCTATTTTAAATTGAAAAATTTCTCCAAATTTCTTTGATAGGCACCTCTCAAAATTTCTATCAGGGATCAAATTTCTATTTTTAATAATCATCTTGCAAAATCTTTCATTCGCCTTTACGTCACAAACTGTTAGACTATTTAAAAAAAAGGAGCATTTCTTTTCTCATATGAAAAAGTAGCTTGTTGTCTAATATGTCTGATAATTATTGGTTGCAGAAAATATTCATTAGAAGATCTGCAAAAGAAAAAAAAATTTAAAACGTTTTAAGAGATTAAAGAAACGGATTTTTAATTGTATAAGCAAAAAAAATATATTGTACTCGTTTTGAGTACTCAAATTGAATTTTCAAATATAAAAATTTGACTTAATCTCTAAATTTGAATTTTTAATTTAAATTAGTGGCTGACTTTTTGGTTTTTAGTAATAAATTATTTATTATTGCTTCCTCATACGGAGGAAGTATTGTAATACCAAAATTTTTCAGGTTGAGAATTCTGTTTTAAAATTGTAGAAATAACATTAAAACTATAGTTACCAACTTGTAGAGTATTAAAAAACCCTTCGATTGACCTATTTTTGAAGCTATTTCGATTAGAAATAAAGAAGTTATTAATATTTCAAAAAACAGAAATTGTGAAAAAAAAATTTTCATGTGAAAGTATTAAATAAAGAGAAAAAAATATTACAGCACTTAAGAATAATTGTTTAAAAATTATACTTTATTGTTATTAACATGTCTATGAGGAAGATGAGGAAGTCGATAAACAACTTAACCTCTGGACACATTTTTGTAGGACAAAAATTAAAAAAGTTACAAAGGTTTTTCTAAAAAAATTTATTTTTATTATTATTATTATTATTATTTTATTAATAAATTGAAATTTCAACTAAAGTGGATTTTACTAATAAATAATAAAAAATAAATACTAATAAATAAAAAAAAGCTCTAAATTGTTGAAAAAAATACAAAATTTGGTATTTGACTATAAAAATTGTAAAAATAAATTTACCATAGTAAATATTTTGACCAATTTAAAGTTTGAAACCTATAGAGAAATGTTTAAATTTTGAAAATAAAAATCCTGACAATTACAGATGATGAAGGCGATTGAAGAAAGTAACAAGACAGTAATAAGTAATGATTTATAATAATGAAAATTAATCAAAAGAAACAAATTAGTTGAGTGTGTTTTGCTTTTAAAGTCAAATGAGTGTACAAATTTAATGAATCCTGGGGACATTTTTGATCCTGACGATCATATATAATGTTAATTTACGACGACTGAAAAATAAATTTCATGGATGGCGAATACAGATGGCCATGATATGAAGGTCGACTCTCTCTCTCTCTCTCTCTCTCTCTCTCTCTCTCTCTCTCTCTCTCTTCCTCTCGTTTCTTCCTTTTTTCCTCTATTGGCGAATTTTAAAAAGACATTTATAAAAATGAAAAATGCATCACAGCGGATATGAAAAATTCGCCGAGCAAAAACATGTCCTTCATCAACTGTGTCCATCGATCATTGCACCGATTTATTTCTTTGTTATCGGGCTAATTTAGCAATTAATTTTTACGCTCGACTCACTCCAGATATAAACGAGGACACTAATTAATTAGATCAAATAGGAAAAAATTTTGCGATTTTTATAATTTTCGTTTCCGTTTCATGGAGGAAAAAAGAAGTGTGATGACTAACACGGATCAGTACTGGCCCAGCATTAGCCATTATTGGGATAAACTTTGTGCCATTATTGCCCACTATGATTTACCATCATGGACAGAAAATTTTAGCCATTAATGGTACCAATCCTGCGCCATTATTAGACCAATCTTGGCAGACGAAAATAAACTTAAAAATTAGCCAAAAAAATTTGTAGAGGGGAGGGAAAATATGGAGTTGAAATGGCAAAATAACGAAGAAATCGTGGTTTGAAAATAGCGAGGAAAGGAAAGAATTCATTCTTCAAGGCGGGGAGTTTTAACGCCGAAGGAATGCAACTCCCAAAGCAATTGCATCGACCATCAGTGAAAGGGTTGCGTAAAGATCGCGTTACAGTTAGATCTGAAATGCCTGTGTTATAAAATTTGCAATCCTATACCCTCGCTCATTCTGTGTGGATATACATATATATTGAGTCAATGATCCTGTCGTATTATATATACTTTGTCTCGTTTTATAAAAGTAAAAAAAATTATGCAAAAAAAAGAAAACAAAAGGGATTCATCTCACTGGTAAAGAAGTTAAAATCTGATATTCTGTCCAGGGCCTTGTGTAGGCCAGTTTAGAGCCCTTGTGTAGAAATTGCCAAAATGGTCCTAAACTGGTCTTGACTAGTTCCCCAACAATAGATAAAAATAGAAAACACGAGACGATGTCTGTTGGAAAGCTTCGCACTTAATCCGAACTTCAATCTATTAAACTACGAATAAAATGGACTATCGTGTTATTGAACTAGCAATATTATTATCTATCAAGATAATGAAACAGCCTATTTAGTCGCACCTCAAAGGAATAACTAACCTTACGTAATAATCTCCTCTATATAAACATCTGTACAATGTAACAATTTTATATAATCACGGAACCAAAAAATATTTTTATTTCCCTCTCTACAATTTGCCGAGAAATTTGTATTCCACGATATTAGATAAAAAAAAGAAGAAGAAGAAGAAGAAGAAGAAGAAATTGAAGCAAAACTGCAAAAGAGAAAAAAAGAAATAATATTTACTATTCTGTAATTCTATAGGCTCTCCGGATATATATACGAGGGCGTCTCCCCTTCTCTCTCTCTCTCTCTCTCTCTATCTCTTATAATGCGCGTTGCAGCTTGAAGAGATTGAATATAGCCAGGGGCGACAATCTTCAAGTGGCTTCTGGAGCAAATAACGTCCCGCGATTGCAAATGCATGAGGAATTTGCATTTAAACGCTTGTCTTACGTAAGAGGCGAGAGACTTTAAAAGCGTCCAGGAAACGCTAATAAATATAGAAAGAGAGGCGATTGTATGCATACGATTCGCAATATATTCTGTCGTTATCATCTTTCCATGGACCAAAATTGGACGCTGCTGCCGCTGCCTATATAGAGACGTAGATCGTCGAGAGAGTTGGAAAACTTTTAAATCGGACTTTAAGCGAAGGGAAAAATAAATGTGCCCCAATAGAGAGGAATATTTTTAACGCATTATGTTCTTTTGGAATATTTCATTCACAGTGTTGGAATACATTGTAGGAATATTCTTTTAAAATTTTCCATTTAAAATTTTATCATACATATATTGAAAAATTTCAATAATTCAAATTCTGCTGAAATTAGTCAAATTTTTTAATATATATTTCATTAATTATTAAAAATAATAGATTTCTAAATGAATTTTAATTAAAAACACTTAAAAAATTGATTTTTGGAAATGTTACAAATGGTTGCAGAAATTCAA